>PVKU01004569.1:0-131201 GCA_004027475.1 Anoura caudifer
CGTGCCCGGTCCGCACCTCCGCTTTTTCCTGCCGCGACTCCGCCCCTCTTACCGGTCTGGATGAATCGTTGTTGGACTTCCAAACAGTTTGATTTTCTGAGATCTGGTTGTTTTCTTGTTTCTAAATCTTTGTTGTCCTTAATTTGGTTGTGAGAAGAGGCACAGTGCGTCTGCCTATGCCTCCATCTTGGCCGGAAGCTCACCGACATCTTACTTTTTTTTTTAAGTGCAAAACATTGAGAAGAATGTATGTACTATGCTATTTTATAATTTTTTGTATATTTTCCTCCCACCCCCAACCTAGTATTTGAAATTGTTCACTAACAAATCACCAAGGGTTTGAAGATGCTGACTGGAGAAATTTAAATTTAAACAATTAAGGGCCATTAAAACTTGAATCTCAAAAAATGCCATCTTAGAAAGGCTATAAATCAGTGAGAATATAGTATTCAATTTACAAAAATGTACTGGGCACAAATGTTTTGAGGAACACATGTATTACGTGGAAGATACCTGTGTCTGATTTGGGCAGATATTTCTTAGATGAATTTGTTAATAAGTCAGATGGTTATTACATCTACTGATCAAGCTATAAAAAATATGGCAAGATGGCCAATTAGGAAACACTATCCCTCCTTTATAACAAATGAACATATCTGTGGCAAGTATGATAGCTTGGATAATTCTACTTCTATCCAAAATCTTTCTAGTATTTGTTTCCATAGCACACATATTGGAGAGCTTAAAACATTTCTCAGGTGTCATGGAGGTTCAGGTTCTGGATTTAGTTTCCACTAATCAGATGCACACACAGAACTGAGAATTCAGAACTGAATCGAATGGAGGGAGAGGCAGTGGTGTGCTGGGACCACACTGCTGACTCCTGGGGTCCATACCACTGAGTCATCCATGGCTCCTGATGAGTGACATGACATCGGAGTTAGCTCTGGCAGCAGCATCTGGACATGTAGATGGTGACTGAGGTGGTGTGATGCCGCATCCAGCAGTTGGCAGAATGACTTAAAAACTCTATAATTCCCTAGCAGCTGCAGAGATAGCTGCTTTCCTGGTGGGCCAGTTCTGGGGTATACTGTGAGTCAACCTTGGAACATAAAAACATTGAATTATCTACGTCTTTTTATTCTTGGAATAGCTAGAAGTATTTTTCTTTTTCTAAAACTGAATCCCAACTGATAAAATATCCTAAGGAAAAGACCTTGAAAATTTCATGTGTTTTTTTAAGATTTTATTTATTTATTTTTAGAGAGAGGGAGAGGGAGGGAGAAAGAGAGAGAGAGAAACATCAATTGTGGTTGCCTCTCATGGACCCCCTACTGGGGACCTGGCCTGCAACCCAAGTATGTGCCCTGACTGGGAATTGAACTGGTGACCCTTTGTTGTGCAGGCTGATGTTCAATCCACTGAGCCACACCAGCCAGGGCTGATGTGTTCTCTTGAAGTTCCCTAGCTATGGAATTTATAATAGAACACCCTGAACTATGAAACTCACTCCTAGCTAGCCATCTTCAATATGCTGAGTAACCTGACTATTCATCCTCTAGTCCCCTTTGGCATGGTCATTAGAGAATCAATCCCAAATCCATCATCCCCTTCCTATGTTGCTCCTACCTCTTATATTTTGTTCACTATTTTTCAATGATTATAGGAGTTACTGCCATATCAATCAAAGCAAGCCACCTCTTGATTCTGCAACCTACATTACAGGAAGATGATTTAGGCTCTGTTAGGAAATGTTAGCACCAGACACAGGCCTATCATCTTGGAATGTATGGCTCAGGCTAAAGACAAATAGGGCCATCTCTACACATAAGCTTCTTTGCCCTGGGGTTTTGTGGTCAGGCAGGGGAGCTAGAAGCTTTGCTTTCGAATGGATCCTCTTCCTAGCTCTTTGCTGTTCCTGTTTCCTGGGGAAGGTGAGTTCTTGGACTGGCCTTGGACGAAGAGGATCATATTCATTACAAGAGTCAATGGTTAATCTATGCTAAGACCCAATAGACACAAGGAGTTTGTTTACAGGAGAACTTTGCCTGAGCCAAACCTGGAATATGAAAAAAATAATTTAGGTTGGTTTCGAGGTAAAGGAATCATAAGGTAAAGGCAGAGAAAGCGATGGGTTGCCTAACACATGCTTGTCACAGCAAGACTGGAAGGTTATTTAGGAATGGAAAGGTAAAAAATCTTTAAAAGCAGCTATGTGTGTTTACATATTGAGGCCATGTTTATTTTTGTCTTGGACCTTCGAAGTTACTTCAAGGGAACTTCTTCCCAAGAGCTTTATGCAGCTGGTTCCTCTACTGTCAGAGGCAGTACTGGATAATAATTACGAATGTGAACCCTGGAGACAGATTTCCCCCAAACCCCAATTTTACCTGCCAGCATATCTGCGACCTAGGCCATAGGATTCATACCTTCGCTGTGTCTCACTTATCACAAATGTAAATGAGGATACCCACAGCACTTCTCTGAGAGTGTTGTCAGGAGCTTGACATGGGTAATTACATGTAAAGCAGTCAGAATGGTGTATTAAATGCATGATATAAATGTGAGCTGTTATCGCTCAGGTCTTGGTTCCCTTCTCAGAGGCCCTCAATGTAAGTGCCTCTAAGAAGTGATCCTCTGTTGTTACTATCTATCATAGTATCCTTAGTTATTGTCTTCTCAATGCCATATGAAATTTTATTAAAATATCTATTCTCCCTATATACATACACAAATAGTGTATTAACTGAGGGTACCCATTTGTAGGTTGTAAACTCAATGTAATAGAACATGTACAAAAAATGAAACAAATAGAATAGAAAATAATTTAGTTTGCTTTTAAGTACAATTTGTATGCTACTTTGTAAAACTTTTGGTTCACTTAAATATGTTTTTTCTAGGGTCACAAAGGATAAGCGTTTCCTATTGTCTGTCACAGTCAATAAGTCCAAAAACCAGCCCACTAGACTGAAGGTCTCAGAGAGCAGGACCCAGCATATTAAAGGGTACCTGGCACAGAGAATGTGCGTTAAAAAGATTTCTGACTGAATGAAAATAAAATGGGAGAGAGGGCTTGGAATTGATGAATTCATTGTTTAACGAGTTTTTGTTCAGGGATTATTATGAATCAGGCCCCATGATGGCACTGTGGATACTGAGATTTAAAAACAAAACAAAACAAAAAACCAGTTTTCTCTCACTTAGTCACTATATTTTTGAAGGGAAGGCTAGTACCCTATCCACATAAGTAATATATAATATACCTCATAGCACCTAGTACAATGAATAGGTTGTGTGCTTAATAGTTTATTCATGTATGAATTAAGTAAATAGTTAACCCAAGGTGGCAGGATTAACTTAATTCTTTAACAATTGTTGAACTACCTGCCTTGCTGAGGTTAACGGGCCTTACAAAACATTAAGGTTTTATTTTTCATGACAATTTAATGATGATTTGACTTATTTATCATTTTTTTCTTTTATTTATATGACTGCTCTTCCAAGATGGAAATTTGTGAACTAATAGAAATGGATAAAGGCAGTCATTTCAGGCATCTAAACATCAAGTCACTCGGACTGCTTGCAAGGAAATGTGATCCCTCCGAGTCTATCTAACCTGAGGTTTCTGAGCCTTGCCGCTTTGACATTTTGGCCCCAATAAGTCTTTGTTGAGGGACTGTCCTGTGCATTGTAGGATGTCAGCAGCATTTACGGCTGGGCTGCTGCGAGTAGATGCCCACAGTGCCTCCCTCCTACCCGCTGGTGCGTAGAAATTGCTCCCTGATGAGAACCACTGATCTAACCAACTAGTCATTTTTAAAGTAGTTTTTCCCCTAAAGGTGGACAGTAATAGTAATCTCCCTTCTGATTTTTTCGCTCATTGATCAAGTGAAAAGAACATTTCCTAACCGTCTTTTCTTATTTATTAAAATACAAATATAATCCTGGCTGGTGTGGCTCAGTTGGCTGGAGCATTGTCTTGTAGAAAGAAAGGTTGTGGTTTCTATTCTCAGTCAGGGTACGTAACAAGGTTGTGGGTTTGATTCCCAGTGGGGGCGTGTGCAAGAAGGCAACCCGTCAGTGTTCCTCTCTCTCATCAGTGTTTCTCTCTGTTTCTCTTTTTCTCTCTTTAAAACAAATGAAAACAAATGTCCTTGGGTGAGGATAAAAATAAGTAAGTAAGTAAATAAATAAAAGAAAGAAAGAAAGAAAAAAATGCATATATTTGGAGGGAAGTTGGGAAAATTAAGTGGTGTTATTATCACTGTAATTCAAGCCTCATCAATTATGTACTCAGTTCATTCACCTAATACTTATGCTCTTTTCTACGCTGGGATAAAAGTAGGAGGATGGCTTACTTTTTAATATTTGATTTGACTGTTTCTGCATTTAAAAGACTTAAGTCAATGGTTAATAGTTGATTGGCATTGAAAGAATATGAGCTGCCCTTGTACCTCTACAGCGGCTACTGAGAGGCCCAGGGAACGGCAAAGCATAACTCACCCTTTCAGTTAAAATATTACCGCACTTGACTTGAAAGCGAGATGTTGAGTGGGCACTGCTATGTTCCAAGCACTATGTTCAGGTGCTAGGAATATAGTGACACTTTTGAAAAGAGCCTGGGCCAGGGAAAGGAAGTGTGGGTTGGAAAAGAGCCACCGCTTCCTGTGGGCACTGGGAGGCCCGGCAGAAACTCATTCTGGACGAGGCATAGATTTAAGGTGGAATTAAAGGATATAAACATCTAGTATATGGAGAGAAATGAAGAATGATTGGGAATAGCATGAATCTAGTCATGAGGCAAACAGAACTGGATATCCCCAGCAAGGCTGAACTTTGGATCTGTTCTGAATTTCCCTATTGTCTAGGTATGCTTTCATGAGTATGATAAGGTTTGGAAGATGTGAGTCTGAAATAAAGAAGAAATAAACATAGAAAGGAGCCTCAAAGCCTGCTGTTGCAGCAAGGATGCGAGAGTTCTAAAAGGTCGAGACCGAACAATAACGGGTGAGCATTCTGTAGCTCAGCACGAGTAGCTAGACCACCTGCAGCACTTGAGGAAGAGACGACCATAATCTAGTTCTGCATTTCTTAGCCCAGTTCTCAAGCATACAAATGTTGAGGCCAAAAAGTCTTTGGAAAAGTTGTCAGAGTGTCTAAAGCTCAGGAGAGCACAAGCAGAGCTTCATATTGTCCCCTGATGTTTAGCAGAACCTAAGGGGCTAAAAATTTAATGCGAAGCTGTGTCAGGTTTGGTGGCACTATGGATGAAATGCCACTACCTGGTGGCACTGTGGATGAAATGAGATGACACATTTGGTGTCAGTGGAAGGCAGAGCAGGGGGGTATGGCTCAGGAGGACCAGATGAGGACTGCACTGGTGAAGGGGCCAGCCTGTGTTTTAAAAGGAGGCACCACCTAAGAGGGCTTCAGATAGAGTTTGGAGGTGAGCTGTTAGGTGCAGAGGCTTGTGGTGGGGTCCGACCTGCATTACAGAAACTGCTCTCACATTCCTAATGGGGGTTGTCCAGGTACAACCTGGACCTCATAAGAGAGAGTTGGTTTGAATAGAAATAAAACCTGGCCCATGTTGAGCACCTGTCTCTGTCTCAGGAACTACAAAATGCTTTATTTGTATTAATCCTGACTGCACGGGGGAATCGAAGCTCACAGAAGTTAGATAAATTGCGCAATTCATGTAGCTAGTTAGTAGCTGACTATGTCCAAGTCCTAACAGTAAAATAAGCCTTTTCCTTACCTCTCTTCCCTTCCCCTTCTGTTCAGAGAAGTCAGAATGCAGCCTAGGTGGGAGTGGGGTGGGGGGAGTGGGGTTGGTTGTAGTGAAACGGACCTCCTTCCCTGCTGCAGGATACACTGAGAAGCAGAAGCAAGCTGCAGAAGGAATGTACTTTAACTTCGGTGAAATTTGGAATTTTGCTACTACATGGTCATTCTACTCATATGAAGTGCTGCTCTCTGACTGAGAAGGTTCTCAGGAATTTTCATGTTCTGAGACTGGCTCCAAAAGTCATGAGGTCTGCCCTTGATTTAGTCTTAGGAGTCAGGGAGAGTTAGTCCCCCAGAGCTGGGAAGCAGGAGGACAGAAGGCTGTTATTTTCTGCTTCTCCTCCATGCAGTTCTACTCTTCGAACATGACAGACATCATTTGTTGAGTACTCGCTGTGTGTGGAATGCTGGGATCAGAGAAACAGGCGGTCTCAGAAGGGGCTTTACATTGACAGGAGAAAGCTCCCTAGATGGGTGATAGATAGATAGATAGATAGATAGATAGATAGATAGATAGAGTTAACAGAAAAACCAAACTAAAAAGTCAAAAGGTATTTCTATTTATAGGTACAAAAGTAGCTATGGTGGTTAGAACGACTGAGGAGAGTTTTATGGAGGGCATCGGGATTTTCATTACCATGGAGAAGGAATAAAGAAAATGGGAAATCTCAGTCCCAGAAGACGGGAATATATAGCTCCTGCAGAATATATTCCATCAGGCAGAGCAGAGTAGGTAATCAATGGTAGTAAAGAGGACAGTCGGGGGAATTAGGACCACTGTGAGGGCTTTACTGCCCCTGTTTTATATTTAATCTACCTCCTGTGGTAATGTACAGCCTAGTAAGTCACACAGGAAACTAATTTTACTGGCTTAGGCAAAATAGCCCAGGGGAGTCTTTTTTGTTCTGTAGTTGGAAAAGCTATATAAGAATCAAAGGTTTTCTGGATGAGCTATCATCTGCATCAATAAAATTCACTACTGTACTGGAAGTGAACAACGCATTTGATTATTAAATGTCTACTTTATTTAGAGACACATGTTTGTGACAAGGGTAAACAACAAGTTTGCAAATTTTTGTTTGCTGAATTTGTGAGCAGACTGGTGACAATTCTATTATTATTATTATTTATTTTATTTTATTTTAATTGTTCAAGTACAGTTTTCTGTCTTTTACTCCAATCCCGGCCCACCCAACTCTTTTATGGTAATGGATAAACAATGACCATTGCAGGATTACTTTTTCTGGGTGTCTCATTAGGAAAAAGGAAGTAGAACAAATGCTTTCTCTCTCTAAAATGCTTAAATCAACTTTCTAGTGTTTTATATACTTAAATGTGTAAGAAGCCCATGTGTTACATAACTGAGGGAAGTGAGGTTTCAAATGGAAGCACTTATTTCTACCCCCAGGTCAGCTAGCTTATCTTAGTGAAGTAGGAAAAAACTATACCTGGCTACTCAAAAACACTGTGTTCTTTTTAGCTGAGAGTCCCATTAAAAATAACACCAAATTACATGGTCAGGGAACACGGCTCATGCTACTTATTTTTTTCAGGTGCATTTCATAGGTGCATCACATCTATTCCTTGACTCCTGTATCTAGTGCTAAGTGTGCTGATTTTTGTGGGTTATTTAAAAATGTGGTTCTGAACCCTGGAGATGGCCAGGAAAAGAAGAGAGGACAATAAATTTTGAGAAATTTAATGGCTTTACCATTGACTCCCATAATTACTTGTGTAATATAAACATCCACAAATAAATCAACTGGTTTAATACACAGAGCAGAGGTATTACCTTGGCCTTGCAAGAACGATATCTTGTGGCTTTCAGAGGGCCGAGGGCCCACACCGATGTGGTGAATTTTAATCCTCATTCATCCTTTGGACAATTGTAATTTTGTATCCACTATGTGCCAGGCCAGCATTCCTATGGCTCCCAGTAGCTCCATAAAACTTCTGAAGACACATAATATCAGCACTTTACAGCATTCAGTCTTAAAATTTGAAACCTTATCTTTTACATGTGTAGGATTGGCTTCTTTTCTTTGAAATGCTAGGAGAATTTATTGGGTTGGTCAAAACATCTGTATGGCTTCTTTTGTAAAATAAAAGACACATTTTTCATATTCACCAATAACTTTATTGATTTGGATATTTTGAGTATGTCGACTGTCTCTTGCATGGTATACATTGATTGTTCTCAGTTAATGTCTTGATTTGATCATTGTCAACTTCCAAGTAGTCTGCCTGACTGTGGAACATGGTCCAGGGAGAAATCTCCAGCGTGAAACTTGGTAAACGACTTTTGACAGGTTCCATCAGTCACAGCATCTTGTCCATTTATGGCTCAAATCTTTTTTTTTTTTTTTTTTTTTTTGCATTTCAGTTGCATTTTTACCTTGCTTGAAATAATAATGCATAACATGCCAAAAATGTTGCGTATTTTCTTCCAATTTCAATATTGAAATGGCTACACAAAAATTCACCAATTTTGATAAGATTTTTTAAAATGCACACTTATGTGACAGCTGTGTTTTGAATGAAGTTAAAGACAACTAAGCACTACTAGAGCCATCTTATGGAAAAAACCAAGTGAACTTTTTGCCCAACCCAATATTTTCTGCTTTTCCCTCCTGGATTTCATTGCCCCTAGTCTTTTTATCCTTCACTGTTCCCTTTGAATCTTTCCACACCTCCAAGTATTCTGTAGTCTGTCTGGTACACTGAACCTGTTTTCTCTGCAAAGGGATCATTCTCTGTTGCAGACTTTGAGAATTTTTGTTTTTAAATCAAGCAAAACACCAGAATAGTCCCTGAAGAAAAAAAAAAAACATCTCTTAGTTCTAAAATCATTTAATTATCTCTTAGCCTGCAGTTCACCTAATGTTTAAAAAACCCTCCGAAATCCAACTCTCAGTAAATGATGCTTCCAATTCATCCTTGCCAGAAAACTCTACCTTCTTCATTGAAGGGAGTCCTGAGATTTTACCATGGAATTCCCAAACCACATCGTTGATTTAGCTTTCCTTTGACCTTCAGATATGTATTACTTTTCATCATGAAGAACACAGGTCTTACACTAAAAATGGGTAAAGGTGAATAGGTTTACCATACACACACCACAGAAGGCTGCTGCTCTGTGTTGTCACTTAAATGGAAGGGCACAAGAATTTCTTTCTTGGTTGGCTGACAACACAGTGTGAGGAGAATGCTGCAATTTTCTCTTGAGTGCTGTGACTGACAGTCAAATGTGATAAGTCACCTACTATTTTAGGTGCTTACACAAGTGAAATTTAAAACAGAAAGCTCCTCTTAGTTGGTGAGATGAGAGTCTTCTTAAAAGACCAAATACATTAAAATGTCTTTTTTTCACTTTTGTGCAAACTATAAGTAGAGACCTGTGTTATGATCTGATATCTAACATACTTTAGTTTCTTTTGGAGCCAGATATCCATTAAACACTTTGTTTGGGGAGAGAAAAAAACACTATTTTGTTTTTAGATTATGGATGACAATATTTTCGACTTTTGTACAACAAAGAAAAGGAATAGAATGGTCCTTGCTTGTATAAGTGAAAATTTATTCTATAGGGTCAAAGGACTACATTAGCCAATCAGTGTACATACATGCACCTGCAAATATATTTGCATACATAATTTGATTAGAGAACAGAGTCGATGAGGATAGAAATTTTGCTCATTGGTGTGTCTAAGGTAAGAGAGAAAAAAATGGAGCAGCCCCTAATTCCATGAGGTGGCATTGGGCTTAATCTGCATCTCTTTCTATCTCTAGTTCTGCTTCAAACACATTCTGGCTTTGACATAGTCAGGACCGAAAGATAATCATCCTGTCTGGGGTGTCCTGTGGGTTTTGTAATTCACTCATCCCAGGAGATAGCACCCTGGGAAAAACGATAATCCTCTGATGAGCAGTCCAGAACAGAAAGCAGGGCTTGATGCCTGTGGGGTATGGCAGATGCCCCCACAGACGTTGGATGGATGGCATGCAGAGGCCTGGTGGGAGAATGGCGTTGCTGGGTGAGCACACCCTATGTGAGCGTGGTGAGAGGCGCTTGCAGTGTGTGTAGGGATGTTCTCTAAGAGGCCAGCTGGACGGGGCAATGTATTCTCCACCCTCATTGGCAGCCTCATGAACTGGGCTGAGCAGTGGTTTCAGTTGTTGGGGGCTGAACACAGGAAACTGACCTGACTTGTGCAAATTTGATGGAAAGACAGTTTGTCGGAGTTGAGATAAATATCTTTTTACATAAACTACAGTTCATGAAAATACTGTGGGTTTGAATTTACTGATCTAATTAAAGTGGCTCTATTCCTGAACTTTAAAAAAACTTCTTTTAAAAATACTCCTCTTAGAACTGGGTTCCAGGAAAAAGCAGTTTACCGTCAACAAACCTGGGCCTTTGTGTCACTGAAACACCCCAATGCCCCCCCTACCACAGGGAGAAATGGAGACAGGTCAGTATGAAAACTCCAACCCCACTACCCGGATGCCCCGGCACACGCACAGGAACCCAGTCCTGCGGCTGGTGGGGCGGCAGTCCAGCGTCCCACCCTGATCTGTGGGATACGTTTTACAGCACTCAGTGAACGCCTGAAACCATGGACTGTACTGAACCCTATACATACTATTTTTTCTATGCATACTGATGAAAAAGTTTAATTTACAAATTAGGCACAGTTAGAGACTAACAATAGCTAATAAAATGGAACAATTATGACCACACACTGTAATAAAGTTATGTGAATATAGTCACTTATTTCAGGGAACCCCTTGCTGAATGGAGTCTTTGCATAGACTCAATGCTTCCTGGCACGATCTGTTGCTATTGATCAGAACACATTTTCTGTTCATGTCTTCCACCCACAAATGTGCTGCCTTTCCTATCTTAACTAAGAATTTATCATGCACTATAGCCATAACTTTTGCAATTTGAGGTGTGGCAGTAAAACTAATAGAAATTTCTTATCCCTTCTTCACAATTTCACTGATAGGAAGATTTATTTTCACCATAGATCTTAGCAACATGGGCATATGCTTTTTTTTTTCTTTATTAAGTCAAGAACTTTTACCTTTTCACTTGGAGGAAGCACTTTATGACTTACCTTTGGCATGTCTGAATTGACAGCATCACTAGTCTTGCACTTTGGGGCCATCACTGAGTTAAGGAAGAGCTATTTGAATACCAGCTCCGTGATACTATGACAATAGATCTGATAACTGAGATGGCCACTACATCACTAAGAGACGGGTAGCATATATAGTGCGGCTACACTGCACAGAGAGATACTTCACGTTCCAGGCAGGATAGGACGAGATTTCATCCCGCTACTAAGAATAGCACACAACCTGAAACTTATGAATTCTTTATTTCTAGAGTTTTCCAGTTATATTTTTGGGCCATGGTGGCCCGCAGGAGTTGAAACCCCAGAAGGAGCTGAAACCTCTCATCCTAAACAAAAAGGATGCATCCTTGTATCTTTGTCCTTCCTCTGTCCTGGCAATATCTTGAAGCCTCAGGTAGTTGCATGGTCTTCAGCTGGGTAGGCAGCAATTTGTTCTTTAATATTTCCACCAGTGGGAACCAGCGGCTTGAACGATCTTTAATGGATTCACCTATTGGAAAACCCACAGCACAGAATGCATTAATTTAAAAAATACTGTTTAAGTCCATGTTGAGAAAAGGATATTTCCTCAATTAATAAGGTATGTATTATGTCCCTTGCTTTAGGGGACATAACAGTAAAAATGTTGCTGCGTGAAATATCTGAGATTTTTCTGCCTATGTTCTCCTCTAGGACTTTAATGGTGTCACAGCTTATATTTAAATCTTTTACCCACCTTGAATTTATTTTTGTGTATGGTGTAAGTTGGTGCTCAAGTTTCATTTTTTTGCACATAGCTGTCCAGTTCTTCCAACACCACTTGTTGAAGAGGCTATTTTTATTCCATTTTATGTTGCTGCCTCCTTTGTCAAATATTAATTGACCGTAGAGACTTGGGTTTATTTCTGAGCTTTCTGTTCTCTTCCTCTGGTCCATGCACCTGTTTTTATGCCAGTACCAGGCTGTTTTGATTACAGTAACCTTGTAATAAAGTTTGGTGTCAGATATTGTGATCCCTCCTACTTTGCTCTTCTTTCTCAAAATTGCAGCAGCTATTCCGGGTTGTTTGTGGTTCCATATAAATTTTTGAAGTGTTTGTTTTATGTCTGTGAAATATACCATTGGTACTTTAATAGGTATTGCATTGAATTTGTAAATTGTGTTGGGTAGTATGGACATTTTGATGATGTTAATTCTTCTGATCCATGAACACGGTATATGTTTCCATTTGTTTGTGTCTTCTTTGGTTTCTTTCTTCAGTGTTGTGTAGTTTTCTGCGTACAGGTCTTTTACCTCCTTGGTTAGGTTTATTCCTAGGTATTTTATTTTTCTTTTTGCTATATCGAACGGGATTTTTTTCTTGATTTCTGCTTCTGCTGTTTTATTGTTGGTATACAAAAATGCCATTGATTTCTGGATATTGACTTTGTATCTGGCTGTTTGACTAAATTCATTTATTAGGTCAAGCAGCTTTTTGGCGGAGTCTATAGGATTTTCTATGTTCACTATCAGGTCATCTGCAAACAATGATAGTTTTGTTTCCTCCTTTCCAATTTGGATGCCTTTTATTTCCTTTTCTTGTCTAATCACTGTGGCTAAGTCTTCCAATACTATATTGAATAGAAGTGGTGAAAGTGGACAACTTTGTCTTATTCCTGATTTAGTGGAAAAGATTTTAGTTTTTACCTGTTGAGTATGATGTTGGCTGTAGGTCTCTCGTATATGGCCTTTATTATGTAAATGAATGGGTAAAAAAACTATGGTACATTTACACAATGGAATTCTACGCAGCAGAAAGAAAGAAGGAGCTCCTATCCTCCATGACAGCATGGATGGAACTGGAGAGCATTATGCTAAGCGAAATAAGCCAGGTGGTGAAAGACAAATACCATATGATCTCACCTTTAACAGGAACCTAATCAACAAAACAAACAAACAAGCATAATATAACCAAAGACACTGAAATTGAGAACAGGTTGACAGTCACCAGAGGGGAGAGGGGAGGGAATTTCAGGGGAAAAGGGGAAGGGTTTAGAGCAACAAGTATAAAAGACACATGGACAAAAACTAGGGGGAGTGGAAATGGGAGGGAGGTGGGAAGGGCTGGGGCAGTGGGCTGGGATGGGAGTAAAAGAAAACTGTACAAGAACAGCAATTAAAATAAAATAAAAAATACCATGAAGATATAGGAATAAAAAAAATAAGGCATGTGTTATCTTACACTTGGACTTGATGGGTACCTGCTACAGTAAGCATTTGTTTTCTTTTGTCTTTAGGATCTGTTGGCAAAAGAGCTAAGTCAATCTCTAATGGGGCAAACAATGTCAGATTTTGACCCATTCTGTAATCTTCATCCTGAGCCATGGTTTCCTTATTGACCCAGATAAACTCTCCAAGGCTCTATGGAGCTCACAGAATTTCACAAAGGGATCTGAGCTGCCCCTCGATGTGGTGCCACGGAACAGCGGTTGAACCTTCATTCTGGTCCTTTGCTAAACTGGGGCTGCTCAAATTCCTGAGTCACTCACACACTAGCAGTAAGTTCTAGAACTGGTATTTCCACCCTTATTTATATCCGTGTGGGACAATTCATCTGCTAAAAGAGATAAATCTAATGTCACCATTTATAAAGTGTTCCATTATTAGTAGCCTGCTGTTCATTCAATATTTTTTTAATTGGGAAGTTCCACACCCCTGGATCAGTTGCTGTCAACATAATCATCATTAGGGATGTAACAAGACTTCTCTCTCCCATCTGTGAGGTACATGGTGTTTAGTGAGATTACCATATACAAATTTCTCAAGGTTGTGCAGGATATGAGCAGCAATCAAGTGTTTGAGATTTTACTTATGTTTAGAGCACTATTTAGTAAGCTGTTCTCTACATATTTCTAAAGCCGAATGTGATTTTCAGGGTACTTCATTTTTCCTGTTATTAAAACCTCCATTTCAACAAGCCCTTTGGCTACAGTCTACATTTCTCTATAGACACCAGCCTCAGAAAGTGTGATTAAAAACTGAAATGTACTTCTGGGAAATGACAACAATATGCTCTGAAACTTTGCGTTTGGTGCTTTTCCACTTGCAAAACAGTTAAAAGTGCCTTTTACTGTTCATTTTTTCCTCACACCTCTAATACAAAGAAACTCAGTGTTTTTGCCATGCCACTTTGGCAGTAACCCTTTTAGTGAATATCCCAGAGTCATCCAGGAAGCTGGTGGGGAAATGGAGACAGGCTGTCTGAGCCATTAGGTGTGTATCATTGGTGGATCCCAGCCTGGTGTTTGCGAAGCCTCTCTGCACCTTACTTTTTCATCTCTAAGGTTTCTTACAGTACCAGATTTTCTATTCTATTGCATATTGTTTTACATTTTTACTTTAAAAACCTTACATGGTATTTGCGATGTTCTGGGCACTAACATATTGACTTGTTTCCTTTATAACAACCCCCATTATAGGTAAGTACTATTGTCAACTCCATGGACAATAAGGAATATGAAGTCTACAAAGGCTAATTAACTTGTTTAAATTCACACAGCCAGTCAGTGTCAGGGTTGCCTCGGGAACCCAGTCTCTCTCTATAATCCCGGCTGTCGACTGCCGTATTCTCCATTATGATATTGCCCTTGCCTCAGTCATTGCAGCTCTCAATTTCTTAATTTGTGTTTTGAGAGGCCTTTCTTTCATTCTTACCAGTGTTTCAGATGTTTTCTTCCAGAATAATCATAAAATGCATCTGGATTAATGATAAAAGCGCTCACTGAAGCTGTTGGTTAGCCTTGCAAGGTCCCAGCGGAAAATATTCAACATCTTTCAGAAGACTCTCTTTGGGTAGTTCTGATCTGATCATTGAAAAGTTACAGAAATTCATGGCTGAAGTTCTTTACTGCACTGTCCTTTATCTGCCCACCCCCTGTAATGGGGTGTGCTAACATGCACACTAGCACCCAGGCAACAGAACTGTAACACTGAATTCTGAAAGAGATGTGATTCAAATGGGGAGTGACTTGAATCTTGATCTTGAACGACCATAACTAAGAAACTTACTTGTACTCTGAGTTTCTCAGAAACCAAATTGTAGCATGAACACCATTTATTTTCAATACCTTGAGTAATATCAACCTAGTTGAAGCCAGAAAATATAGGGGATTTTGTATGAAAATCCTCCTGTGAGATTTTTTGGACCGGGAGGAATTGTGGTCCTTAGGTGTGTAATAAATCGGGGATATAGGATATATTTCATTAAGAGTATGTTTTATGTGGTGTCCTCAGCTTGATTTAAGGCTTTAGTGTGGGAAATAGGGTGTCCAGCTGTGCTTGGAGTCCGGGAGGTAACATCTGTGTTTGTTTCTCAGCATTTGGTGGGCAACCGAAAGGGCTGACTGTCTGTCCTCCCTGTGAGCCCAGTAGCACAGCTGCTGTGAGTGTCGGCCCACGGGCAGTTTATACCTAAGGTGTTGCTGACAGCACAGCAGCGGCGTCCTGCTTCCTGACAGCATCGCATGCAAAACCCACTTCAGAGCCATTCTTTGTAAAAGGTTCAACAGGGAGTTACTTTAAAAAGCTACTTACCTGAATGCTTAAAATAACATTGGATTTGTAAACCAAATAGAAACCCAACTACAATAGAGGAAATATAATTAAAACTGGAATAATATGATTCTTTTTATAGAACATGTCTATAGGAGATGGCTGTGTTTTTGTTTCCTTTACAACATTATCATTCAAATTGCCTGAGAGTATGAAGGTGTCCTCCTCACATTATTGCCATGGTCTATCACAATATCCCTGTGAGGTCAGTGATGGAGGAACTACATTCACATAGCTTTTATTACAGCATATTGTTATAATTGTTCCATTTTTTTTTTTTGCTGTTGTTATTCTCTAACTGTGCCTAATTTGTAAGTTAAACTTTATCATCAGTATGTACAGGAAAAAAATAGTACATATAGGGCTCAGTACTGTCCATGGTTTCAGGCGTTCACTGAGTGCTGTAAAACGTATCCCACAGATCAGGGTGGGACGCTGGACTGCCGCCCCACCAGCTGCAGGACTGGGTTCCTGCGCGTGTGCCGGGGCATCCGGGTAGTGGGGTTGGAGTTTTCATACTGACCTGTCTCCATTTCTCCCTGTGGTAGGCGGGGCATTGGGATGTTTCAGTGACACAAACACCCAGGTTTGTTGAAGGTAAACTGCTTTTTCCTGGAACCCAGTTCTAAGAGGAGTATTTTTAAAACAAGGTTTTTAGAGTTCAGGAATAGAGCCATTTTAATTAAATCAGTAGATTCATAAACTGTAGTCTTTATAAAAAGATATCTCTTAACTCAGATTTGTTTCTGAAAGGAGATGCTGGGGCTCAGAAGGGAACCAGATCTGCTGGGCGTTCAGGGTTATTTCCAAGCCAATGTTGAGAGGACTGACACACCCAGCCTGAATCCAACATTTATCTGTCTTCACTCCACTGAAAAGGCCGTCCGGGTGCCGTCTGCAGTTCCCAGCACTATTCCCCTTTGAGTCAGGAGACAGATACATGACCAGCTCCCATCCAGGCTTGCTGTGACAGCTCGTCTTGCCATCACAGCCCTCCACTTTGTGACGTCCACTTTGTACGTGCCAATGTGACCAGGCTGAGAGATGCCCAAATAGTTGGTAAAACATTTCTGGGTTTATCTGTGAGGGTGTTTCCATGAGGGTGTTTCCTGAAGAGATTAACATTTGAATTGGTAGACTGAGTAACTCTTCAGGCTCTGAAATTCCATTTTTCATATAGTTTTGATATTTTTTAAATAACTTATGGCCTATTCTTTTTATCATTCCATATTTCATTTAAAAATATTTCATCTACTTTTGCATTATATTCTGTGGTAATTCAAACAACTGAGCTCTTTGGAGATCTAAATTTTTGTTGGTAGTTTCTTCTGCCTCTCGTTCCTGGTGATCTGTTTTCATGCATATTTAACTTTTAATTCATCATATTGCTAGATGAACAAGACTAAATTAAGTCTTTCCTTCACAAGTGGAATTCTGTTAATAATATATTTGACTTGAAATATAAGTGATACTTAACATCCTGAATATTCCTGTACTTGTTAAAGCCTCCTTGCTGCAAAAACAGGGAACAATAAAAAAACACTGGCCACTGATAAGCTTTCCAGATGTAGGCAGTCAGTGCCTCCTGGAAGACCTTTGCCTCCTATGCTGGAAAGGTTCGTGAGTCTTAGGTTTAGAATAGCTAGAGGTGCTCTGTGTATGACGAAGCATCATCAATAAAATCTAAGCAATATCAAGTAAGATAAATTACCAATTTAAATAAAGAATGTTCAAGGGTCTGCTCTTGGAGTTCTAAAAAGAAAAAAATCCTGCTCATTTCAAATAGGTGGCTGTTAAATATTGGGGAGAATTGAAATATCCTTCCTGATTTAAGAAGTAAAAATGAGAGTATAGAATAAAGGGAAATTATCAATCAATTGATTAAGATCTTTTAAATTACACAAGATGCCATAACAATGAAGTACTCATGACACAGACTCCAATAGGTCTACTGTCAGAGTTATGATAATTTTGTATAAAGTATATTTCTTGAATTTTTCTGTGGGATTATTAAACAAAAGGAATAAAAGTGATGGCAGCCGAATAACTGGAGGCAAGAAATGGTACAATAATAGAACTTTATCTACTAGGACCCTTTTTCCTTTTGTAACACAGAGATGGGGATCGGGGTGGAGTGGATTCAAACACCAGTTAAAGGAACAGATTGAACTACCTCACTGGCTTTCCTGTTACAAGATAGGAGTCTATGAATCGTCTAGATTATTTCACCTTTTGATGTGTTTGTATAGAATTTTCTTCCTCCTAATTTTTAATGTAGTTAGACTTACACTTCAAATATCAGTTATTTGATGTTGCTTTGATTAATTAAACATAAAACTAGTTCCTACATTTTATTTTATACCTTATCACTGTATAAAACTTGATTTTCTGAAGATAATTACAATTTTAGATTACAAAGTAAAGAGTGTGAGGAAAAATAGAAAGCCCTGAGCTTTTCATTTATGAAACCCATTAATAGAATCATTTTGGTTCATTTATAGCAGAACAGTTGAGCTAATCACAGCTTTAGTACTGGGAAAGTTAAGACTTTTTTCATTCACAGATGACTTGAAAAGTCAATGAGCCTGTAAGTGATGAACTACTATACGGTCATGGGCAGGTATCACATATACAAGAAGTGACTCTTTACTTTCTCGAGTGGCCAGTTAAGAATCGCTGAAGCAGGCAGAGGTGCATATCGAATCCTGACTCATGAAATCTCAGACTGAAAGAGTATTCAGGATTTTAGTTGGACTCCATCAGCATCATTATTAAATAATGGCTTTCCACATGGAAATTAGAAGAATCCTTTAAGATAGCAGGTGATTTTACAATTATTATTTCCTATCTAAAAATTGTCTTCATATCCTCCTTAAAAAAACCCCTAGCTTTCAGTTAAAGGAATAATTATGTAAATCTGTTGTCATGGGTGCCTGCTGTATTTATTTATTCCACTAGGTATATATATTCCTGATGTCTTATAGTTTTCATAGGCCAGAGTTCACATTCCTATTTTCAACAAATGAAGACTTATGTGGCTCCATTAGACCTGACATTTTTAGGAACGCACAGTTTAGAAGGGAAAAGATGTGTTTACCATTCTCCTTATCTTCATAGAAAACTCTCTTTATTGCTCATCAGAAACAGCATGAAATGTCTAAGCATTACATATACTATTAGCACCAGAGTTTGTTGTAACTATTGTTATGGATAGCCACAAATAAGAACACTCTAAGGGACATCCTATTATTTTTTGTCATAATCAATTAGTGTGTATTGCACAGATTGAGGATAACAGTTATTATTCAGATTACTCCGTGTTCTAGATTGATGACAGAGGGTGAGAGTGTCAATAGCCAGGGTCACAGGGTTCTCTTAGTTTTCCATGTTTAGATATTGACTCAATCTCTTTTGTGCAAGTACTGTGTGATTAGTGTAAAAATAGATTGGATATATATTTTTTAAAATCTAGGCTAGCCCTGACCAATGTGGCTCAGTTGTCTAGCATTGTTCCCCAAAGTGAAAGGTTGCTGGTTCCATTCCTGGTCAGGGCACATGTATGGGTTACAGGTTCTGTCCCCAGTTGGGGCATAAGCGAGAGTCAACCTGTCTATGCTTCTTTCACACATTAATGTTCCTCTCCCACTCTTTCTCCCTCCCTCCCTTCCCATCTCTCTAAAAACAAATAAATAAAACCTTAAAACATGGTCTGGGCTACCTAGCTTCTACATAAGGAATGTGGACCAGGAAACAAAAGCGAAATATAGGACTAGTTACTGGGTTTGGAACAGAGATTAATTTATTTACTTTGAAAAACATTTTATTTATTTACTTCGAAAAACATTTTCAGTGTTTCCTCTGAAATTTAGGGAAACAACATACTGTGTTGTGTTTTTATGTTGGAATCACGGGAGCAAGTGGCCAGTGCAGTCTTCCTTTCCATTTCTGTGCGAATCATTAGCTGTCGCACAAAGAGGCTCATTGCCTGCTCCCCATTATCAGGGTTCATTATGGAGAATCATTATAGCTCTAACTTCCTTCATTGAAGAGAGCTTTTCTAACTTCCTGAGATAAATTAAGCCTATCTGCATTGTCTGTTTCTGCCAGCCAGCTTATGTTTCTAGGATGTCCAGATATTCTGCAATCAAGGAGACTATTTCCTGTAAAGAAAAAAAATTGATGGAATTTTATCCACACAATTGGGATACTTTTTATTAAGGTTTAAATAATAGGATCATTTTTAATAGTTTTCTGGAGTAATGTCTGAAGAAATCTGATGGCAGAATAAGAGTAAGACAACTCTCAAGGAGTTTTTAAGGGTAAATGTAAAAATGGCAAAGAAATAAGGGTAATTGAATAAATAAATAAATAAACAGCAGAAATAGCACTTTGGCTATGATAGCCTCTTGATGTCACTTAGAGGAATGCAATGGAATATGTCACTAAGGTAACAGATGAATGTAATATGCAGACATTAATAACTGATTACATAAAATTGTCCTCCTAAACTGTGAATTACTGTATTGTTCTGCTGGTGAATGCTAGATAGGGATACTTGTAAGACTGGATTTGGACATATTTAAATATGTATAAAACTGCTAAATGCATTTTCCCACCCACAGTGTATTAAGGTGTTTCTTTTCATCATGATTGCACAGTATGTGTAGATTCATTCCATCACATTTGGTAGAAAGAAAATCTTATTTGAATTCCTCCTTTTAAGCACAGTTTATAATTGAGTTTTGTTATCAGCGATGTGTGGAGATATATCTCTGGATACTTAAATACTTTAACCTTCCTCATTGACCATGTTCATAAACTGGGACATGTGTCTAATAAATTCAGAGACAAATTCAAGGAAGTATTGGTGATGCTGACATTATTTCAGTTTCTTCAGGGCTGTAGAAGCATGTCATATGGTTCTCTTTTTCAGGTAAAAAGCCTTGCATATACAATATACATTTTACGGTAGTAACTACATTCCAAAAGGAAGTTTATTCTGCATAGTCCAGGGGAGACAGTGAGAAAGGGAAATGGTAACAGAAAGAATGGAAAATATACTTTCATTTGCATATGTCTAATGGTCATTTAATAATAACCTTGAATGTAAGGTTTTTGGGGGCTTCTGAAGGAAGAAACAAATTCCTGCTTATGTTAGCTGGACATGGAGCAATGCACCATCTTTAACAGCATGTTGTCAGAGTGCCATGCAACACCATAAAAGTGTTGTCAAATAATTGTTGCATTCATAAATATTACCAGGATGTTGACCACTCTGGATTCAATTTCAGTGGGCACCATTATATTCTTGGCAGTTATAAACAGATCAGAAAACTAACAGCCTCTCACAGGTTGCACTAAATACTACTGAGAGCAGTTAGTATTTTAAAAAGCTCTTTCACTACCAAAAGGACTTTCTGGCATCAGAAATGCTGGCAGGATAATAGTAGGCTTTATTACCAGCAACACAAGACTGTCAGTATATAAGCAGAATCTTAGATGCTATTCCTATACATAAATACACTGTTAGCTTTTTTAAGCAATGTGATTCACTGCCTCATGTATGCATAGCAAGGGCATTCAGAGTGAGAAACCAATTGTCCGCCATTTACCAAACCTCATTCACTTCACTGGAAACTGTCCCTGCTTTTAAACTGCTAAAAATGCCCTGTGACTGAGTTGGGGAAAGACAGCACGTTTTCAGGAATCTCAGTTCTATGAATGAGTCAAATGAAGAGCAAATGTTCTATTTACATTATGTTTAAAAGGCATAGACACAGACAACAGTGTGGTGATGGCCAGAGGGAAGGGGGGTGAAGCTGGGGGGGCAAGTGGGCAAAGGAGGGCAATGGGGGTATCTGTAATAGTGTGAACAGTAAAAATACAATAAAAATGGCACCGATAATGGAAGGAAATGACTAGATGGCCTGTATCATCTGACACAAAGAACACAGCTTTCCAATGAAGAAGGATGAAAGCACTCCGAGAGTTGATTCCAGCTGGAACAGAAGGGCTGGTGCGGCTCGGCGGCTGCTGCGTTGTTCATCTGCAAAGGTCTCAGGAAATGTCCTCGAGCGTTTTATAAAATGTAAGAGAAACAGTGATCACAGGTGTGAATTTTCTTTCCTCTTCTCTCTTTTGATATTTTTCACTCAGCAATGGTCAGTTTGTAGGTTATTTGGATGAAGTTTAACCAAAGTTTAGAGGTTGGTTTAATTGAAAATAGTCCACATAACCAAGGGGTGACTATTTTTACTGAACTGGTTTCTTTAGCTCAAGGTTTTGGAACGGTAAGGTTCTGGGGACAAAATGGTGCTTTCATACCACTCCGACAAGGCGTATGTACTTACTGAACTGATAATTACAACAAAAGTCTAGATCGTTGCTGAGTTCCAGAATGTGCAGAAAGTGAGTCCAAGCAGACAGGAATTGAACCAATGGCAATGAAGACCGCATTCCTCACGTCGAAATGTTCTAACTTCCATGAAGTCACTGAGTTTGAAAAAACTAGAGTTTTTCTTTGAAAATGAAGATATGGAAAGGACCTGAAGACTCCTCATCAGTACTGATGGCATATGACAAGATGTACGGTGTTATATGTTGTTAAGGAATTACACATCAAAACAACAATGAGATACCACTACACACCTTATTAGAATGGCCAAAATCTGGAACATGGACAACACCATGTGCTGACAGGGGTGTGGAACAGTAGGAACTCTTAGTCATTGTTGGGGGAGAAATAAGTCAGTTAGAAAAAGCTAAGAATTATATGATTTCACTCATAAGTGGGCTATGAAACTGAAACTCAGAGACACAGACAGACAACAGCATGGTAGATACCAGAGGGAAGGGGTAGGGTAGTGATAGAGGGTAAAGGGGGCCAAATATATGGTGATGGAGGATGATTTGATTTGGGTGGTGAGCGCACGGGAAATATATAGATCATGTGTCACAGAAATGTACACCTGAAACCTATACAACCCTGAGAACCAATGTCACCCCAATAAATTTAGTTAAAAAATAAAATAAAATAAAGAAAACAAAGCTGAACATATGCTTACCATATAATCCAGCAGCTGTACTCCTGTTATTTACCCAAACAAGTTGAAAACTTACGTCCACACAAAATCCTGCATATGGAAGTTTACAGCAATTTTATTCATAATTGCTAAAACTTGGAAACCAGTTTTAAGAAAATGCTGCAGCTTTATGCACAATAATATGACCATATCTCTTTACAAAATAATTACAAACCACAATTGAATAGCTTTTTTAAAAATTATATTTTATTGATTATGCTATTGCAGTTGTCCCATTTCTCCCCCATCATTCCCCTCTACCCTGCACACTCCCTCCCACCCACATTCCCCCCCTTTAGTTCATGTCCACATGTCATAACTTCTTTAGCTTCTACTTTTCCCACACTATTCTTGCCCTCCCCCATCTATTTTCTACCTATGCTACCTATTTTCGTCTATGCTACTTATTCTCTGTACCTTTTCCCGCTCTCTCCTCCTCCCACTCCCCTGTTGCTAACCCTCCATGTGATCTCCATTTCTGTGTTTCTGCTCTTGTTCTAGCTGTTGGCTTAGTTTACTTTTGTTTTAGATGTGGTTGTTATCTGTGAGTTTGCTGTCTTTTTACTGTCCTACTTTTTATCTTCTTTTTCTTAGATAAGTCCCTTTAACATTTCATATAATAAGGGCTTGGTGATGATGAACTCCTTTAACTTGACCTTATCTGAGAAGTGCTTTATCTGCCCTTCCATTCTAAATGACAGCTTCTCTGGATAGAGCAATCTTGGATGTAGGTCCTTGACTTTCATGACTTGGAATACTTCTTTCCAGCCCCTTCTTGGCTGTAAGGTGTCTTTTGAGAAATCAGCTGACAGTCTGATGGGAACTCCTTTGTAGGTGACTGTGCCCTTATCCCTTGCTGCTTCTAGAATTCTCTCCTTTATTTGAATCTTGGCTAATGGAATTATGATGTGCCTTGGTGTGTTCCTCCTTGGGTCCACCTTCTTTGGGACTCTCTGAGCTTCCTGGACTTCCTGAAAGTCTATTTCCTTTGCCAGATTGGGGAAGTTCTCCTTTATTATTTGTTCAAATAAGTTTTCCACTTGTTGCTCTTCCTCTTCCTCTTCTGGTACCCCTATAATTCGGATGTTGGGATGTTTAAAGATGTCCTGGAGGTTCCTAAGCCTCTCCTCATTTTTTTGAATTCTTGTTTCTTCCTTCTTTTCTGTTTGGTTGTTTCTTTCTTCCTTCTGGTCCACTCCATTGATTTGAGTCCCAGTTTTCCTCCCATCACATTGGTTCCCTGTGCATTTTTCTTCATTTCACTTATTGTAGCCTTCATTTGTTCATCTAATTTGTGACCAAAATCAACCAATTCTGTGAGCTTCCTAATCACCAGCGCTTTGAACTGTGCATCTGATAGGTTGGCTACCAGTGCTTTGAGCTGTGCATCTGATAGGTTGGCTATCTCTTGGTCACTTAGATGAATTAGCTCTGGGACTTTGATTTGTTCTCCCATTTGAGCCATTTTTTTTGGGGGGGGGGGGTCTGGTCGCAGCTGTTACGTATGAGGGATGGAGCCTTAGGTGTTCACCAGGGTGGGGCAACCCAGTCACAGAGTTATGATGCTGTATGTGGGTCTGAGAGGGAACAATGGCGCTTGCTGTGCTCTCTCTTGGATTCCAGTCCCCTCTGCCGCTTTCCCCAAGCAAACTGGGCCCTTCTGGTGCTGATTTCCATGTGGGTGGGCTGCTGCACATTCTAGGACCCTGTAGGTCTCTACAACAAACTCTCCTGTGAGGTTGGGAGTTTCTCCCAGCACTTCAACCCCCAGAAGTGTTTTTAATCGGTGCCTCTTGGCTCCACTTCCTGGTGCTGGGGCCCCGCACTCTGCAGTCTGTCCTGCTGCCCATTTTCGCCTGCTCGAATGTTCATCTGTGGGTGAATGTGTGACTGCGGTCAGCTGCCTTGTGCTCCTCTCTTGGTCTGCTCGTTGCCTCCCCGTGCTCAGTAACCATGGCCTGTGAGCCTGGGGTATGCCAACTGCCGCCTGCGCACCTGGGACCACCAGCACCGCCTTTTCCTACTGCGACCCCTCTCCACTGCCCGCTGACTCTGCCCCTCTTACTAGTCTGGGTGAATCGTTGTCGGACTTCCGTACGATTCAATTTTCTATCTGTTTTGTTTTGTTTTGTTTTTGTTCTATATTTTTGTTGTCCTTAATCTTGGTTGCGAGAGGAGGCACAGTGCATCCTCCTATGCCTCCATCTTGGCTGGAAGTCTGAATAGCTTTTATTATTACATGTATAACATAGTTTGTTTTCACTGCATTTTTAAGAAAGAGTTTCACTCCCATTTGAGTCTAGGGGAATGAGAAGTAAGTGACTGAATGGCATTCCCTCAGTTCGAGGTGGCTTTTTACAGGCTGGTTGGGTATAAAGATGATTTCTAGTAGGAAATTTTAGCAGAACAATAAGAAAAGGGAGGTGTGTTACACAGTTAGTGAGTATTAAAAAAGCACTGGATCCAAACCTCAAAGCGTTTGCACATTATCTGGGCCATGTCATCTATACATCTAACCATTCAAGACCAGAATTTTAACAGGCGATGAGAATGGAAGTGATCCCAAGTTGATTTGTTCTACAACATTCTTGTATTTAGCAAAATACATGTTATGAACCTCACAGTCTACTAGACTCAAAAAACAAAGCTTTTAGCTAAAATTTTGTGCATTTAAGTATTGCTATATCAGTTAGTATGCAACTCACACCTACCTCACCATGAGCAGCTATGTGAGAGGTCAAACATGGCTGCCAGGGGTGACCTCTCAGCCTAAATATATCTTTTCCTCTAAACATTTACAATTATACCTGTAAAACTTTTTTTTTCTCACAAAAGAGTCTTGATTTATCTTTAAAAATAAGTGCCCTGTGCTTCCAAGTGCTCAACGATAAATGAGGTTGGATTGCAGATGTGTATTTTTTGCTAAGTTGGAAGTGTCTTGTCAGAGTTTTCTATAGAATTATCTGACATCACTATTTAAGGAAACTTAGGATAAGTGCCTCCTGTTATTTTTAGAGGCATAGCAGGCATTTCTCTGAGAGGACCTTTCATAGACACTGACATGAAAGTTACAATAACTTTGAAAGCAAGAAATGGAAAAAGTTTAGGAGAGAGAACAATAGTTTAGTAAGAGAAAATGAGTTTTGGGGAAGTTGCTGTATCATCAAAAAACATTTATCTAATTAGTAACCGTATACATAAAAATTAAAAGCATTTTTGTATACTACTTTGATAAAAATAAAAAAAATGCTACCCACTGTTATTGAGGGAAATGAGCACTCTCAAAACATTATAAATGACAATTTGGCAGTACCTAGAAAACCTTTAGAAATGTGCCTAAGCTTAGATTCAGGAAGGCTTCTAAATGAATCTAGGAATTTACCCTAGAGAAATAAAGATGTATAACAAGATTTTTCAGTGAGAATTTTCATTATAGTATTATTTATATTATTGGCAAAAATAACCTGCCTGTCCTATAATAGAGATTGATGAACTAAATTCTGACATACATACAATATGCAAAATGAATATCTAACATTAAAATTATGGAGATGATTATATATTGACTTAGAAATGTGTTTATGCAACTTACTGAAAAAGCCAGTTTAAAAAGCAGTATGAATTAATAAAAATGTCTAGAAAGATATACAAGTGCTTTTGTTCTCTTTTTTGAAAAGTAAACTTTAGATTTTATTCCAATTTTACCAGATTTTCTGCGAATGACCTCTCCCTTGTCCCCCGAATACAACTTAGGATATGATATTACATTTAGTTGTCACATCCCCTCAGTCCCCTTCAATCTATGAAAGTCTCTCATTCTGTCCTATTTCTCATGATCTTGACACTTTGGAAGGATAGTAGCTATTTTGTAGAATGTCTCTTACTTGGGATTTGTATGAAGTATTTCTTGATAGACTTGAGTGATGGGATTTGAGGAAGGGCGCAGCGGCGATTAAGTGCCATTCTCCTCTCATCCTATCAGCAGGTACAGGACAGCAATCTGGTGTCACTGGAGATCGCAACTGTGGTCGCTGGTTTAAGGCGCTGTCTCCTGGGTTTTTCAAACAGCCTGGCTACAGAGCCTGTGTTCTCAGTAATTTCTCTCGACTGTGGATTCCAGGATCTGAGTCCACACCTTACGAAGAAGTGTTCTCCAACCGGTTGATTGGTAGGAATTGAGCCAGCAGAATTTTCCTGACGGAATTTCCTAGAGAAAAGAGTTCTGGTGACAGAAAGGAAGTGGGCTGACTTCCTATAGAGGTAGTATTGGTTGTCACTGACTCATTCCTCACTCCCACCAATTTTTTTGTGTGCCCAGAGCTGCACTTTAGTTTATTCTCTGAAAAATGAAAACTAGACAAATCTGCCTCCAACATTACCGCTTGAAGTCTAGAAATAGTGAGTTAAAAGAGACAGTAGAATTTGATTACATGATTTTCTTTGCACAGTACAAAGTTAATTTCCTTAAATTATGGAAGACTACTATAAATATTTAACAAAAAATGGATGAGTGATGTGTTCAGATAATTCACAGCAAAGGAAATATGTCTTTTAAACATTTGGAGTAATGCTCAAGTTCTCAATAAGATAAACATAAATCAAAAGTTCAATAATAACCTTTAAAAATTATTCAAGTAGCAAAGACCAGATGCTTGATTACAAATTGTGTTGGAAAGCATTTGGGAAAACAGACATTTCCCATTGTTTATGGAAAAGTAAATTGGTACAACTACTATTGAGAGCAATTAGAGGTTATGTCTCACAGAAAGAAATACAACTATTTTTGACCCAGTAATTCTACTATGTTGTATCTTTAACATGCATCATGTTTATGTAATAAATATAGATGTGCTAACATGTGTATACAATTATTTTATATATAATGATATTCTTTGTATCAGGAGATTAAAGAAATTGTTCCATCACTATACAGTGAATAACTAACAATTTTATGTGTACCAGTAAGGGACAAGCTCCAGGATATGTTGTTAAGTTAAAAAAGCCAAAAAGAAGAACAGGACAGAATGACATATAAGACATGCTGCTGTTTTTACAAAAAAAATACTTTGCATGCTATTTAATATGTTCGGGCTCCTTTTTGTAGGATACATAAGAATGACTGTGGTAATATCTGGAGTAGGGAACCAAAAGGCTGGGGTCAAAGATGAATGAAGACTTATTTTTCACCGTGTGTCATTTAGTCCTTTTTGAATTTTGTTGCATATGCATGTATGACCTGTAAAAACCAACATTTTAATTAAAAAGTTAGGAAATAATCTACCACCTCTAATTTTATAGAAAAGAGCAAATGTACAAGTTGGAACTGAACCTGAAGGCTTGAATTCCATTCTCGGATCTGCCACTAATTGTCTACTATTTTTGTGTGATTGTTAATTATATATGTTAACCTGACTGGGCCATAGGGCACCTGGATATTTGGTCAAATGCAATTCTGAGTGTGTGGGGGGAGGGTGTTTCTGAGTGAGATTAGCATTTGAATTGTAGACTGAGTAAAGCAGGTTGCCTCCCCACTGTGGGTGAGCCCCAGGCAATCAGTTGAAGGTTCAAGTAGAACAGAAAGACTGACTCTCCTGAGAATAAAAGGTAACTCCTTCTACCTGACTGCTTTGAGCTGGGACATCAGTTTTTTTTCTGTCTTTGGCATCAAACTGGAAAACAGATTCTTCTCAGGTCTTGAGCCTTGAGCTAGAGTCCCAGAGGTGTCACACTAATTTTTACCGGGGCCACATCAGCCTTGCAGTTGCCTTCAAAGGGCCGAATGTAATTTTAGGACTGTATAAATGAACTACTCCTTAACAGTTTAGCAAGAGTTCAGCACTGCTGCTGGGTAGAAACAAGGTGCTGGGCCTGATAAAACAAGGTGGAGGGCTGGATTCGCCCCCTGGGCCTTGTGTTTGCCATCTGTGAACTAGACCATTGGCTCTCTTGGATTTCTAGCTTGCTGACTGTGAATCTTGGGACTTGTCAGTCTCTCTTCCTCTCTCTCTCTCTCTCTACACACACACGCACACACACACCTAGATACCTAGGTATATCTATAACGACTAGCTTGTGTGTATGTATTTATAAATTTATATTTCTTATTGGTTCTGTTCTGTTTCTCTGGAGAACTCTAATGCACACTCTGGAAAAGTACCAAAGCTTCTTAGTGGTTCAGTTTTCTGTATAAAATGAGGGAGTTAACTAGAACAACTGCATGTTTCCTTGCAGCTGTAGACTTCTGTGTAATACAGTAATTTCACTATAGATGGTCCCTTATTCTCTCATCTGAGCTCAATTTCATCAGCTTGCTGGTTATTTTCCCTAAAATTGTAGTATGCTTCACATATTCCAAATTGAATTTGTCTGTTGGGAAAGTCATCTCATTATTTTTGATGTCACTGGGTTCTTGTTGTATTACAGAAATGAACAAATTTGAGGTTGTCACTTCTGTCAGGGCTAGGTATTACTTTGATCATTTATGAGGGCAATCAATCAAACATTGAAGAATATCAAGAGAAGGAGCAGATCAAAGTGTTTTACTCTCTATTCTCTATCAAGCACATGGAAGTATTATAAGGGATTCTTCAGTTGTCTGAACAGTTCTGGCCTCTGTCGCTACCATTTATTTCCAAGTGATTGGTGGGGGGTGGGGAAGACAAATGACCAAAGGGTTACTGAAGCCTTACAGGGAGGTCTTTGCAGAGACTATTCATCTGCAACTGTGCTAAACAGAGGAAAACCTTCCTAGCTGTTTTACTGTTTTACTCACAGAGAAAACATTGGATGCACAGAGATATTAAATATCAGTCTTCTCTTACCTTGGCATAGCTGGCTCGTGAACAGCTGATGACTTTGTCTTATTGTTAACTGTTTATGCTTCTCAAGACAAGGAAATGGTTATTTCATCATGTTTCCAGGGTTTCATGCCCTTTGTGAAGGATTTCCCAGAGAGATTCTTTATAACATGTCCCCAATACTCAGATTTGTCATTTGCTCATCACTCTTTCTCAGTCTGATGCCCAGTCCCAGTGCTGTCCCCTTTGAGATGAATCTGTCCTACAGATCGCCTAGGTCGCCATTGCTGCCGCTCTGTGCTGCACCCTCAGTCCATCCTGCCTCGGTTTCTGCCACAAACATTCAGAAATATTCTTTCCTGACTCCTTCACTACAAATCCAAGTTTCACACCCATCATTTCAAGACTAATTTGCTCTAAATCCTGCTTTCTCTTCTGTTATGCCTTGTTGAGAAATTCTGCAGTGATTACAGTGAGAGTCCAAGTACATCCAAGGGGTGTTTATAATGAGTTCCACTTCCATACCCTATTAATATCTCACTACTCCACTTAAATCACCACCAGGACTTGATGGATTCACTCCCAAACTTTCTGTTCTCTTTGCATAATTATTTCTCTGCAGAGCAGACATTATTTATTTAGATACATAGAGATAGAAACACACAACTTTGTGAATATAAATATATAGTTTTATGAATATTTAAATTCATAAGTTAAAATTATTTGTATTCAGATGGATAAGGGTTTGAATTGTTTTTGCCTCTTACTAAGCTACACAAACCTAGACAAGTTATTTAATCTCCCTGAATTTCAAATATTTAATCCTGCTGAATTCTCCTGAAGATTAAGTTATATAAAATATTTAAGTTGTCTAACATTTTCTGGCACACAGTACTTAATAAGTTCATGCATATTTCTTGATTTTAGGTTTTGTTTTCTTTTTTCCTGTTTTTTAAATTGCAGTAGTCTAAGTCTAATCAGAAAACAAAAGCTACATAATTAGTTAAATGCAGTTAATATAAAGCATTATTAACTATAATAAAAGATAAACTATATGATATAAGGAAACCATATTTTACCTAGGGTTGAGTGAGAGAAACCAAGGAAAGACAAACCTGGAAGAAGTTAAAACCTTGTTGATTAAGGTATAGTGCAGTATACTGAATAGCCGAGGTGTTTACAGGTTTGTCCAGGCGTGGGGTGGTCTGGAGTTCCTGGGCCAAGCAATGGGCCAGAGAGAGCAGGTGAGCAAGCACGTGGTCGGCGACTGGCCACATGGGTGCGCGGTGAATATAGTGCCAGCCAGAGTAGAAGGACTTTAGAGCATGTGGGCTTGCAGGGGTGTGGGGCTTGAAGGATGGGAGGCTGCTGTCTGACCACATGGGGGAGTCCTGGTGCTGGGAGGGCAGGACGTGTGGGTATGGGAGAGGTTGCAGGATATTTGGTTTCTATGTCTATAGGGCAGAGGAAAGGTTATTGCTCGTCATAGGATGCAAGGTCATGGAGGGATCATGTTCTAGGCCAGCAGCTGGGCCAGGCTCCACAGGATATTGCTACAGCCACGAGGCTGACCCCTTGGTCTGTGCAGAAAATATCAGAAAGCTTCTTTCTCTTGTGATGTCTTTCCAGTCCCCTCTCCTGAGAAGGCTTATCATTGTGCTCTCTTTAAAGAAGCTGAGAAGTCATAAATCGATAACTGGCACAGTTACTGGTAAAACCAATGACTTCTGTCTTAATAAGGTGTAATTTTTCCCCATCATATTTTGTCTGATGAAGTGACAGGCTTCTGTTATGGGGAGTGGTTTTTCCAAATGATTAATCGGGAATCCAGCAGGTGTTGCTTCACTTTGTAACAACCGAGTCAGTGCTTGAATACAAATCCAAGTTTTATTTGTGAAATTATATTTTAAATGTGTTTAGCACTATTTTGAGTATTGATTTATCCCTAAGAAGAGAGAAATTGCACTTTGCAAGGCTTGATATCAAGAATACATTTAAATCATCCAGTCTTTCTGTGTGTGGGCATTAAGGTTTTAAAATACTGTCATTTATTGTCTTTTTGTTTCTCTTATGAATCTCTCCTTATAAATCTACTGTTGTTCCCTTGTTAGTAAGCAAATGTGTTCCCACGGCAGGCTGCAACACTTCAACACTTCCCCACGACCTTGAATTTCTATTCCTCTAAGGTACATGGTCTCATTTCTTTTATGCTTTGGAGAGAGCATCTGGTCCATTTATTTAGCTGGACAGTGAGTCTCCTCTGTTGCTATGCCTGAGCCAGGTGTCTTACAGATGAGAACACATCCACTTCTCACTTCTCATCAAAACGTGCCAAGCTCCATCAGTGAAGTTTGATTTTTTAGTCTTTCCTTCCTTTTAAAGGTGTAATGTATATAGCCTAGGAATCTGTCTGATGGGAATCCATCTGAAGCTTTTTGTTCTTTGCTGTACTCCTGTTGCTGTGCCTTGTGCCCATTGCTGGGAGTCACCTCCCACACTCATCAGCCTTGTAGGCGCGATGACTTCCCACCCTTTTTCACCATGGAGGCTCTGCAGATTCCTGTAGGAACTGTGTTATTTCCTGTACACAGAGGGATTGTTTATGTATGTGAAAATGCTTTGCACAAGTTGTAAAACTTAAATTGTAAAAACATGCTGCAGGGATCCTGGACGTCAGTTTTGAGGGTGACAGTGAGGATTCTGGGATATTCACGGATCCTGTGGGCAAGCCCCATCTTGGTCAAAATTTTCTAGGGAAGTTCCACATTAAACTTTTACTTTCTGCTTCCTCGGGAGAATAGTCCAGACTTTCTCATAGCTCTTTCTCCTGCTGCTGCCCAGCACCCCCCACCCCTTTCTGTGCTACGTCATCCGTGGCATTTTCATGGGACCTACATAATACAGAAGATAATACAATTTTAGAACACCTGTTTTCTGGATCAACTTCTATGTCTCATATCTAGTAAGTTTCCAGTTTCATAAGATAGAGTGAAATATGTTTCTATTGATTTTTAAAGGGCAGAAAAATGAGAAGAGTTATAATATAGTAGATACAAGAACAGTTGAGGAGGAAAACTACAAGTAGCTGGTTCGAATTGACTCTGATGCCCATCGAGATGAAATAAGAGGTGTAAATGTGCGTGAAAGCACTGCATTTTCATGTTGACTGGGGGCTATAAGCTTTTCACCTTCATAAATGGATTTCATAGTAGATTTTTCATGTATACCTTTATATAAGTTAATAATTCTGTCTTTTGCGATCAAAAATGTCATTAAACCCCTACTTTGTACAAGGTGCAGAGCTGGATGTTTGAATCAACACAGATATTTGAGAGAGATGCAGTGATGCCCAATTTCTACATGAAGATACCTAACGCAGGCTGGCAGTTTGCGCGGGGGACATAACTACGAAGACTACACACCCTGTGGCCATGTCACCCGGTCTGTCTTTAACTATCAGAAACAGTGATTATGAATGCAAAACAACATGGGTAGAAATGATACGTTGAAAGAAGTGAGAGGAAACTGCTTTCCAGAAAGGCCATAGTTATCAGAGAAAAAAAATCTCAAATTAAAATAATATGCAGGTTTCTATTTAAGGAAAAATTGATGTATGGAACTCCAGTGTTAAATTATTTTGATAATGTTACAAATGCACAAAGCTAAAACTAGGTATAAATTCCACTTAAACCAAATGCACAAATCAAGTACTAACAAAATTATAAACCAATAACACTGAACTTATAAATACTATATAATGTGCTAGGTTATATTTTGTGGAAATCAAGTTGATGTTTGCAATGAGAATATTATATCAACTGCCAAGGCTCATGTTCTTGTGCGTTCAGAGGACACGTTTTGTGTTGCGTCCATTCTCTCACTGTTTTGTGTGTGTCCTATTTGGAGTTTTGTGAGACTTTTATTTTGTATATCATGCTGTGATGTTATTTATCCTTCGCTTGTCATCAATGCATCATTTTATATATTAAGCACAATTCTATAATTGTTTTTCTTGATATGCTTACAGTTAAATGTTCAGATAGATTATAAGCATTGAAACAAAAGTACAGCATCAATTACCCATGTACCATTTCTGAGACCCAGTTCCAAATCACTCTCAACTATGTTCTAGTTGTTTTTAGCTTGGTATTTACCTCCTGTGGCAGAGACCGCTAGCTCCTTATACAGTGTCCATTTCCTTCTCTGTTTTTACTAACGAAATCTCAGTTTTGTTGAGTTGACAACATATCCAGCTAAAATACTGTATTTTCCCATTTTTCTTGGAGAAAAGAATATATATAACATTGTCAGAAAAATTAGTTTTTAAATTTGTTTTACACACACTCTTACTTTCTGCCCTTCCTCCTTCTTCCATCCTGGATGCAGGTGTGATGGCTAATGTTGCAATAGCTACTTTGTTATTGATCTGAGAGAAAAGCTAGAAGATCACAGAAATCTTGGCCCCAACATTTTCGAGCTGCTGTCCAGGCCTGGAATGATTGCTTCTGCAATTCTTATTACTTGAGCAAAACCCTAAACCCCACTTGTTTAAGCTATTGTTAATTGTGATTACAGGGGAATTACATGTAAATCAGCTAAGTCTATTTCTAAATGTAGTAATCATTTCTAGATAATGATTATTATGTCCTAATTTATCAAATTTAGAGATTATTTACTTAAGTTCCTAATGTGGAATATTTGGTGCTATTTTCTATCCCACAATATTAGATATTTTATTTATCCCTATATTTCTATATCACACTATTTATTTATATTAATTTTAGTGATTTAATAAATGATTTAAAAATAATCACACTTTTATTCAGTCCTGAGCCAAATAATGCATTATGACAGTTATTTCTCAAATAACTTTCTGTTTTTCCTGGAAATAATAAGTCTCTTATTATGATTCCTTCTTATTCTGTTTCCTTGTCATTAATTCTTCCCAGTGTCAACAAAGTATTATTTTCTGCATCATTATGTAAGTCATCAACTAGTTTAATTTTTTGTTTTTTTGTTTTTCTTGAGCTATCCCTTTTGGAGCTTTCCATTTTCCTGGCTCAATCTGCACTGGCTTCCTGCTAACCCTTCCCCACCCACTTCTTTCCCCTGGGGCTGAGCTTTTTCTTTAACAAGCACCTTCCGTACCCTGCCCCCCTCCCCCCCGCCCCACCCCCATCCTGTCCCATGCCCGAACCTCTCCTCTTTCTTTTGTCTGTCAAGGCCGGTCTCTCTCTCCTCCCGCCCCCCTCCCCACTAAGGTCCAGGAGCCTTTCTTTTGTTCTAACTTGTTTCCTGACCCTATTTCTTCTCTGGCTCACTTCTTCTACATCTGTGACTTTCTAAATAAACTTTCTAAGAAATGTATTCTTTCTCTCTTGCTTTGGTGAAGTACATCCTTTAGTAGCTCACTGAGAAAGGGCACAGGGCTCTGATTGATCCTGATCTCACACTATTTGATGATTACCTGAATTTCATTCCAAACTGAGTGAAGAGTGTTCAAATTTGAAGGCATTTTCAATTTCTAGTGTTTAGGTTTGTTGTTGAGAAGTCTTTATATCTATATATGTAACTTGTTCTAACCCTTTACCTGGGTTCTCCACATTTCTGATCCTTTATGTAAAGTCATTTTCATTCTTTGTCACCCTCTGAAATGTGCTAATATTCTTATATTGTTTCTTTTATTGTCTATTTTTTGTCTTTTTATTTTCCTTTCTGGGAGTTTTAATTTCTTCTCATATTTGGATGCATTGGTTTTTTTCTCTACTCTTTTAGCTCCAAGATATCTTCAGTTTAGATTACTCTCTTTAAATAAAAGGCTGTCCTTATTACATGCAATGTCATACATTATCACCCTTAACATGCTATTGGGCTTTTTTTTGAAGTTTTATTTGCATCTTGTACTATTTTTGTTGGTTTAAACTCTTTGATATTGAAAAGTTGTCTCAAATGCCTGGTGTCCTTTGTGGTTTATTCATAATTAGGACAGAAGCACTAATAAATGATTAACACTCCATGAGTGATCAGAAATTGTTAAGTAGTGGACTTTACTTATATGGCAGGATTTTTCAATCTCAGCAATATTAACATCGTGGGCTGGATAATTACTTGCTGTGGGGGCTGTTCTGTACATTTTAGGGGTTTTAGTAGCATTTGTTTTTATCCATTAGATGCCTTATAGTTATGACAACCAGGAAATCTCTCCAGATATTGCCAGATGTCCCCTGGGGAACAACATCATCACAGTTGAGGACCATTGGCTATGGACTGATACAGTGAGAACTGGTCATTTGGTCTCCCCCGCCACCTGCCAGCTTGTTGTAAGATGTTAGAGTGTCAGGGTTCCTCAGGGAGACAGAACCATAGTATGTACGTATGTATGTATGTATGTATGTATGTATGTAGGTGTGAACCTACCTACCTAGATGGATGGATATGTGGCTAGATATCCTATAGAACTAATAAGTGAATTTAATGAGGTTCTCAGATAAGCGATTAATATCCAAATATCAATTGTATTTCTATTTGTTAACAAAAAGATCAGAAATGGAAGGAAAACTCTTTATTAAAATATAAAATACATTTTTCATTTGAGAGAAATTAAAGACTAAATAAACTGAGAGATATTCCTTGTTTAGAAACTTAATATTGTTAAGATGTTGACTTTATGCAAATTGATCGGTAGTCAATATCACACCCGTCAAAATCCAAGCAGGTTTAATGATAGAAACTAATAAGCCAATTCTAAAAATGGAAATTCAAAACCCTAGAATCACTCCAGTAACTTTGAAAAAAATAGCAAAGTTGGAATAATTATGCTACTTGACTTCCAAAGATTTAGACAGCCCAAGAAACTGGCCATATGAATATAGAAATTATATGTGTAAGTGTGTATTCATTGTTTTCTTTTTCTTAAAATTATATTTTATTGGTTATGCTATTACAGTTGTCCCATTTCCCCCCCTTCATTCCCCTCCACCCTACACACTCCCTCCCACCCACATTCCCCCCTTTAGTTCATGTCCATGTGTCATAAGTTCTTTAGCTTCCACATTTCCCACACTATTCTTGCCCTCCCCCATCTATTTTCTATCCACCATCTATGCTACTTATTCTCTGTACCTTTTTCCCCTCTCTCCTCCTCCCACTCCCCTGTTGCTAACCCTCCATGTGATCTCCATTTCTGTGTTTCTGCTCTTGTTCTAGCTGTTGGCTTAGTTTACTTTTGTTTTAGATGTGGTTGTTAATATCTGTGAGTTTGCTGTCTTTTTACTGTCCTATTTTTTATCTTCTTTTTCTTAGATAAGTCCCTTTAACTTTTCATATAATAAGGGCTGGGTGATGATGAAATCCTTTAACTTGACCTTATCTGAGAAGCACCTTATCTGCCCTTCCATTCTAAATGACAGCTTCTCTGGATAGAGCAATTTTGGATGTAGGTCCTTGACTTTCATGACTTGGAATACTTCTTTCCAGCCCCTTCTTGGCTGTAAGGTGTCTTTTGAGAAATCAGCTGACAGTCTGATGGGAACTCCTTTGTAGGTGACTGTGCCCTTATCCCTTGCTGCTTCTAGAATTCTCTCCTTCATTTGAATCTTGGCTAATGGAATTATGGTGTGCCTTGGTGTGTTCCTCCTTGGGTCCACCTTCTTTGGGACTCTCTGAGCTTCCTGGACTTCCTGAAAGTCTATTTCCTTTGCCAGACTGGGGAAGTTCTCCTTTATTATTTGTTCAAATAAGTTTTCCACTTGTTGCTCTTCCTCTTCCTCTTCTGGTACCCCTATAATTCGGATGTTGGGATGTTTAAAGATGTCCTGGAGGTTCCTAAGCCTCTCCTCATTTTTTCGAATTTTTGTTTCTTCCTTCTTTTCTGTTTGGTTGTTTCTTTCTTCCTTCTGGTCCACTCCATTGATTTGAGTCCCAGTTTTCCTCCCATCACATTGGTTCCCTGTGCATTTTCCTTCATTTCACTTATTGTAGCCTTCATTTGTTCATCTAATTTGCAACCAAAATCAACCAATTCTGTGAGCTTCCTAATCACCAGTGCTTTGAACTGTGCACCTGATAGGTTGGCTACCAGTGCTTTGAGCTGTGCATCTGATAGGTTGGCTATCTCTTGGTCACTTAGATGAATTAGCTCTAGGGATTTGATTGTTCTCCTGTTTGAGCCATTTTTTTTGGGGGGGGGTCTGGTCGTGGCTGTTACGTAGTGAGGGGCAGAGCCTTAGGTGTTCCCCAGGGTGGGCAGCCCAGTTGCTGAGTTATGATGCTGTATGTGGGGGCAGGATCCGAGAGGGGACAATGGCACTTGCTCTGCTCTCTCTTGGATTCCAGTCCCTTCTGTTGCTTTCCCCAAGCAAATTGGGCCCTTCTGGTGCTGATTTCTGTGTGGGTGGGCTTGTGTACGTTCTAGGACCCTGTGGGTCTCTCTGACGAACTCTCCTGTGAGGCTGGGATTCTCTCCCAGCACCTCAGCCCCCACAAGTGTTTTCAATCAGTGCTTTTAGGCTTTATTTCCCAGCAACAGGGCCCTGCATTTTGCAGTCTGTCTTGCTGCCTGTTTTCACCTGGTTTATCTGTGGGTGAATGTGTGATGGCGGTTAGCCGCCTTGTGTACCTCTCTTGGTCTGCTTGTTGCCTCCCACGCTTGGTAACCATGGCCTGTGTGCCTGGGGTGTGCCAACCGTTGCCTGTGCACCTGGGACCACTAGCCACTGCTTTTTCCTGCCGACCCCTCTCTGCTGGCCGCCGACTCCACCCCTCTTACCGGTCTGGGTGAATTGTTGTCGGACTTCCATACAATTCAATTTTCTATCTGTTCTGTTTGTGTGTGTTTTTTTTTTTGGTTCTATATTTTTGTTGTCCTTAATCTTGGTTGTGAGAGGAGGCACAGTGTGTCCATCTATGTCTCCATCTTGGCCGGTTTCATTGTTTTCTTAATTAAGAAATGTACAATGGAGGTTACATATAATTTCAAAGTGTAACCCCAGTAATATTAATTTTACTGATAAAATATTGGATAATTTAGCAGTTGTTATAGAATTAAAATAGAAAATACTATTTGGAGTCAGTATTTTATATAAAATTCTTCTGATATATTATACATGTTTTGCAGTTGTTTTGCCTGTGTATACATATTCTTAGCTCAGTTACTAGCATACATTTTTCACAAAATAAAACTACATTTGTGTTAAAACACCAGGCAACTTGACATTTTGGCTTACTTTTACCAAAACTTTGGCAACATACTCTTTATTGCCCAAGGATCTAAGGAGAGAAAGATTTTCGCAAAGTCCTAACGCAATGAGGACTGCTGTGAAAGGTGCACACCAATGGCTGCGCGGGCCCCTTGGTGGTCCACGCACTGTGATGTCTCGTGGCTGGAAGGGCTCCAATGGCACTGATCTCCATACAGTACTGGGAGAAGGCCGGGGCATAAGACTGTTTCCCAGAATTATCTGATTAATTCATGCATGTGAAGCACTAATGAATGCGAGGAAGAATCAGGAATCCAATTTCTTTTAGCAGTAATCTATAAGCTATCATTTTAAATTTATATTTTATCAAAGTGGTTACCTGAGATTTGGCCATGATGGGGCAGTTAAGCTGTCATAATAATCGACACGAAGGCCACACTGTCAGAATGTTCTAAGAAATATCCTCTAGGAAACGTCATTGCTGTTGATGGAATAATCTTAGAGGAGTACTTTGGGAACATTCCTCTTGTGTCAGGTCTCCAAATAGTCTTTTTACAGTTGATTAATTCTTGCTGCTTCCTCTCTAGATCAAACCGAACCAAAACAAAACAAAAAAACCTCATGGAATTTTTATAATTCCCTTTTATTTGATTCCTGTCTGGCAAACTGATTTCCTCTGGCCTAGCTGTCTGTTTGGGTGCATGGCCTCTTAGGGATTGCTGATTTCATATTTTCTAAATATGCTATATTAGATCCCCTATGAAAGGAAACTTCTTAGTAAGAAAACATGAAGCCACCGGAGTATTTATACTAGTAGCCATTCTAAGCAGGTTATGGAGATGGGCTTCAACCTGGAGAGGAAAAGTTTTCACTTGTGTAATAGATAAATAGAGTAGCATGTTTTGATGCCCAGTGTGTTTACCCTGAAACTGAGTCTGAAATTCTATTCCCACTTGAAACAAGGGTGAGTCTGCAAATATCTTGTAAATATACATCGAACCAAGAAGCTGGGATAGCTCCAAGGAATAGTAGGCAGTATGTTCTAGAACTGACAGGTCTACAAGCATAGGTTTGTTGGTGTTTCATGTGAGAAATTGTATTTTGTATTCCCTTCTATCCAATGATCATGTGCACGTATTGTATTCATATACAAACACATATAGGCACAGATCTACAGAAAACATATATTTATACTTGACTTTTATATCTGTATCTATACTACATATACTTACTTAAAATTCAAAAAAGCAAGTAAGATTCTTTTTATACTTTTTTCATATTTTAATTTTTAGTGTGACAGAAAAACTAAAAAACTTAGATGTTTTACAAACTGACTAAAGGACTGAGAACGACAGTGATAGTTGAGCTCTGACTTGCTGCTGCCGCAGTGACAAGGTTTGGGTGGACAGAGAAAGACCTGTTTATGTCCTTACCTCTGTGCCAGACCCCCTGCACCTTTGTTGGTCCCCTGGGTGGCCTCAGCTCTGATAGTCCAGTAGCTGCGTTCTCTCTCGAAAACATGGTCTCTCATTTAACTCTAAAATTTCGGAGAAAGAGGTAACTCCCCACTCCAAAAAAACTTTCCAGAATTAAAAAAAAAAAGTTAATGCTTTCTGTTTTGACAATAGTCGATACTATCATTCTGGAGATTTTTTTTTTCAATAGTTCAACAAGCATTTATGAAGTATCTACAAAGTACGAGGCCCACAGAGATCGAAGCTAAATGAGAATGCTTCAAGCCTCCTAAGAACTTCCAGGACCTCATAGTTTAGGAGGGGTCATTGAATCCACCCATTTTCTTATTAAATTTCTCTGATACCCGAAGAGTTTAGGTACATGAGTACTAAAAACCACTATACATCTACAAAATATGTGCCAGAACTTTGAGGAAAACAGCAACAAAAAACCCCCAAAATAATTGCAGTAGGTTTTTTAACATTTGCCCATAAGGACACAACATATAAGGAATGTAATGGAAACATGCAGGAACTCCAAACACATTCCTTGGAAAATGCTTCACAAAAATTCATAGTTGACAGTTAACACTTCTTCATCAGGCTTATTGTCTCTGCTATGTCAGAAGGGCAGGGTTGGTGGTCAGGGAGTGAGAATGCAAAGTACATTGAGGACCATGTTAGCTTTTACTTGACTTTCTAAAAATTAAATTTATTGGGGTGATACTGGTTAATACAATTATATAGGTTTCAAGTGTACAATTCCATGATATGTCATCTCTATGCATGTGGTATTACATTGTGTGTTCACCACCCAAAGTCAAATCTTCTGTCGCCATATATTTGACCCCTTTTCCCCTTTACTACCCACCCCTTCCTTCAGGTAACTGCCATACTGTTGTCTGTGTTTGTGAATTTTTGTTTGTTTTTCTTGTTTATTGACTTGTTGTGTTCAGTTTTATTTCTGGGTTACCTGGGCAACTGGGATCCAGATGTCACCTACTGGTGCAATGACCCTCTAACATGTCCTTTGCTCTTTCCCTAAACTCTTTGCTACTTTTGCCCTATATCCTCTCTCTTGCCATTGGGGTGGCATTTTGATCGCAAATGACATGTAGCCAAGATTAAACAAAAAACACACTTAGTAAGAGACAGATGCAGTGGAAAGAGGAACTTCAGATAGGAAATGTTCCATCAACCACTGATATGCTGTTTCCCTTTCCCTTATACGAGGTCTGTCTGGAAAAAGTCCAGCCATTGTTAATATAACAAGAAAGGTTTGTGTGACATTGATGTAACCTGGCAGCCAAGAAGAGTGGACTGGACTGTGCATGTGAGAACAATGATGACTTCACTGTACTGGTCAGTGAGGGCAGTAGATGCCATTAAGTGAGCATGTGTGTATACTTTGCAGCCATCCCATCCAAAATGACTGAGCAAGTGGAGCAAAGAATCTGCATTGAATTTTGTGTTAAGCTTGAACATTCCTCTGTGGAAACTATTTGGATGATTCAGAAGGCTTCAGCTATGGGCAGCTGGTGATCAGCAGCTTCCTCATACAATCCGCCTGCTCATGCATCACATCTCATACAGAGTTTTTTGGCAAAACATCAAATCACCCAGATGACTCAGCCTCTCTACAGCCCAGACTTGGTGTCCTGCAACTTCTGCCTTTTCCCAAAACTAAAATCACCTTAGAATCTTCTTCAATAACCTTTGAATCACCTTTTCACCTTTGAAAATCACCTGAAAGAGATTTCAGACCCTTACGTGATTCAGGAAAATATGACAGGTTTTCAGGAACATGTATAAAGGACATATGGACAAAACCAAAGGGGGTGAGGATCAAGGGTGAGAAGTGGGGATGGCTGAGGTGGGGGGAAAATGGAGACAACTGTACTTGAACAACAATAAAAAATGTGAAAAAAGTAGAGAAATTACAATGGGGCAGCTGATGGCCATTGGGAGAACTGTGTGAGATCCTAAGGTGCCTTCTTTGAAGGGGACTGAGGCATCATTGTCCTATGTACAAAGGTTGTTGTATCTTCTTCAATAAATGTCTCTATTTTTCATAACACATGGCTGGATACTTTCTGGACAGACCTCATATATCTCTGACTTAGGAGTTGGTAAATCGACAGGGCTGGTTTCTGAGGTTACTTTTCTTCCTTTATAACTTAGGCCATGTTATATACTAAACTCTTAGCTATTAGATTAAAACCTGTATTTATGTTTCTTAACATATCAAGACTATAACACAATGAGTATAGTAAATGAAAAAGGGTTACAGAAAATGTTTAGTAGGATTCCAGCTTTGGCGGTAGTAGTGGGATAGAAAGGCATAGGAACAGGAGTGGGGATCCAAACACGCTGTCAGTTTCACAGTTTTGCTTGAACTCTTCTGTGGCAGACCCTTCTGCACGGCATGGGCCCAGCTCCCACTCGGAGATGCACAGGACCCACGCCCACAGATGGGTTCCCTCGTGGGTAATCAGATTTGCAATATACCTAGGCTCTTTTGACACTTGCTCTTTGCTAAAACCCCCTCACCCTGCAAGTACCTCGCAGAGACCAGTGTAACTGGCTGCCTATTCATTTGCTAATATCCTTCTTCTATGATGTAATGAGGGGCATTTGCTCCTTTGTTGTAACCAGGGGATAGTGAAGGAGAACCATCTTGGAATGTGAGGATAGATTTAGATTAAAGGCCTGAATGGCGGAGGCCACAGCTTTTGCTCCTCTTGAGAGAAAAGCCATGCTGTTGTCCTGTTTCCTCCACCGGACTCAGTAGTCCATGTGTATGTTTTATTTCATCCATAGTGATGTGGACACTGCCACTGCTGGCCGGTGTCTGCCTCACTCTTCTGAGGGTAATAATGAACTAACTGACCTTGGTGACCAAAAGCAACTCTCTCAAGACTGCAGCAGTAGCCATCCTGATAAAGCAGTTTTCCCAGGAGGAGACTGTAGCACATTCATATCTTAGCTGTGATTCATTTCCTAAGTACCGCATGGTACCCTGGTGTCTGAATTATTGACTATCAGGAACTGTAACATTCTGACCAGACAGCAAGGGGCTTGCGCAGTCCTTTAAAAAGTCAAATCAGTTTTCCCCTTTCCTCTCAAAGATCAGCAACATAATTCGTGTGGCCCAGGGCAAAATAGTAATGTGAGGCCTCTTGTTCAGTTCAGAATGGATTAAGATCTTCAAGATGGCCACAGAAGAGCTTTACGCCAAGTGTGCGGTGGCATGCTCATGAAGCTGTGCTCGTCCTTGTCCTTGGCACGTCACGTGTGTCTCAGGTGCACAAAGAAATGCCGGTGTCTAAGTGCAAGGCCACCTATGCATTTGGGTTTGAGTGTTGGCATCAATGCCCTCCAGGAGCAGTCTTCTGAGAACAAGCGCCACATCAATCCTTGGGACTGTGAGCCATAGGGAACCTCTTTCTAATGAAGTGCATTACTTCTCTCTGAGTGTTCTGACACCCTAAGTTATTTGGGCAGGTTTACCCCTCTGGGAGACCTGGCTTAATAGTATATTTCTCATGACAGGTAAAAAAAAAAATACCAACCCAGCAAGCTGGATAGAGAGAAGCATATGAATTGCTGACGGCTTGAAACCTTCCACTCCTTTAAATTTTGCTGATCATGGGGTTCCCTTTTCAGAGGCAATGCAACTAGGTGATACTTGCTGTGAGTTACAGCTCTCACTTCTTAATTTGGATGGCTGCTTGCCAGGTGACCTCTGCAGTGGTAAAAACTTCCTCTTGATTTTAGAGATAATTTAAAATGAAAGTATATTTGACCTGTTAATCAGACCAGAGGTTGGGGAGTTAGGTGAATGGGACATAAAGAAATAGACTTCAGATCAAATTACCTTCTAGGAGCACATACTGTGTCCAGTTTATTTAAAACTATTACCTTTTGAGTCTTATTTCCCCCAATTCTGTCTTAAATATGTTGGAGAACAAAATAATGAGTGCTTAATTACAATTCAATGGCCTGCATTACACAACACCTCCAATTCTTTAATTGGTGTACCTCTTGCTTCTCAACTAGATTATATACTTCTCAAGCACCATGTTTTACAGAAACTTGTTTTCTTAATATAATAGAATGTTAGCACTGAATTACTCTGGAGGTCATTATTTCTATAGAATGTACTGTGATAAATGTTGGACAATGAAGATGAATAGACTCTGATTTTCTCACCTCTCAAAGAGCTGGCAAGCCATTTATAGGGAAAGAATAAAATCCAGAGCCAAAACATCAGAAGGGGCCTGTTCTGGTGTGATCTCAGTGTTGCAGGAACATAGCAGGGAGATTGATGATCCCCTCAAGTATAATTGATTCAATTATAATATTGTATCCTACTATGTATCTGGCACTTTACTAAGTGTAGAAAATAAAGAGCAAAGAAAATAATATAGTTCTATCCATACTGAGGGAGAATGATAGCAAACATCTAGTTCTTCCTTAAGGAATAAAAAGTCTTCAAGCAGGAGATGATAGTTGAGTTGGGTCTTTAAATTGAAAAAATTCTCACTGGGCCAGCATGGGGCAGGAAAAAGAAACAAAGGAAGGAGCATTCTCTCTCTCTCTTTCTTCCTCTCTCTCTTTTTTGTTGTCCCACCTCTCACCTAGTATAGCTATTTTCTCATTAGTATAATAGCAGTGGGCATATAAGCTGACTTAGTTCTAATTAATAATGTTCAGTTAGCTATGTTTTAGTGAGTTGTGGTAATTTCTTTCTTATGGTAACATTTATTTCCAAAACTTTGGATTTCTATTGGCATTAGCATATATAATAACTATATTCCAGTCCAATCTTCCTTTGTTCCATGGGAGACTTATTCATCCTCTCACATTGTTGATGGTGTGATTAGTCTAGCCACAGCCAGGGTGTTCTTGGACCTTTGCCTGGGGGTACGTGCTGGGCGGTGTATGGGGGTGAAATAAGGGTGGGGAGCTTAGGGGTGGATCCTCTGTCCCAGAATAAGTTCTTACTATAAAGTCCAATAGGCCCACTGGTCTCTGCCAGAACCTTTCCTCCAGCCAGAAAGGTTCTAAATATGTAGCTTCAGCAGTATCAATCAAGTAGCTGAACTTTTGTAGAAGTGAGAGATTTTACATTTGTAATGTCAGCAAAGGGAAATGGGAGCTCTGTGGTTCCTACTTGTCATGTGCGTCACGTTACTAGCAGACTCCAGTAATGTGACAGTCTACATCCCAGGGAGGTTTGGAGTCTTGCTAACTACTAGATTTAACACTTTAATGATAACTCCTTTGAACCGGCTTATCCAGCAACAACGCTTGCAGGATGGGAGCCTGGAGATGCACAGGGTGATCAATATGACTGCTGTGGTGGAAGCCTGTGTGTCTAATTTTCTAAAGGATTCAAGTCATCTGAAGCATTTCAGGTATAGATTCATCACGGAACAAGTGTTCTCTTTTGGAGGTGAGCAAGTTGAAAAGGCCTGATCTTTGGTTTCACTTCCTGAAAAAGCACAGGATCAAGAATCAGATCTGTGTTCAAAACTCAGCTCTACTACCAATTAGCTGTGCTCACTTGGGCAAGCTACTTACCCGCTATGGGCCTCAGTTTCTTGCCTGAAAATGGAGCAAATACCTTCCCAGTTGGTGGTGTATAATAATAGGAAGATACAGGAGATATAATGATAAAAGATTCTATTAATTTAATAGTGCTGTATGAATTCTTTTTTGCCCTTCACTTACACAGTCCCTGAGATGTGATATGAAACTCACAAGAGCTGCAAGGGGAAACTTTAATTCTGTATCTCACAAGGTGGTGAATGGGCTAACTGCTAGGAAGTTTGAGACTTACTTATGTCTCTGCCATGTTGGGAAAGTCAGTTATTTATTTACTCACCCATGAATTTGCTCTCTCATTTTCTAAACCATTGGTGTGCTTTTCTTAAATCACTTTATCTTTGGATGTTTCACTTTTCAAATCTATAAATGAGCATTAATACCAGTATCTCAGTTACTCCACAAACTTAAGATGATCAAATGAAGTACTACAGACCTACCAAAAGAATTACCCTGATCTCAAACAACAATAGTAACAACTTCAGGAAAGTGAAGTTGAGATTGCTAGTGGAGCTCAGCACTGAAAGATAGGAGGGGAAGGGAGATGATCAGTTTCCAGCAGGAGGCAGTGCTCCCAGAATTGGCCTCCTTGGGGCTCTAGGACACTCTCTGTGTCAAAGATGTGTGGAGAATGTTTGAGTACTCTCATCAACCACGCTATGGTTGGCATGCTTGAGTCCCTGGGAAGCAGGGAAGCATTTCTTCTATCAGGTGAGGAAAAGGAAAGCAGTCATTTTCAGACTTGGCCTGCAAGGATAGGCAAGTGACTTCTACCAGCTGCTCAGTTTCATTGTCTATCCAAGCACCTGTCAAGTGGTGCCATTGACAGAGGAGGAAGGCAGCCTGAGTCACAGGGTGTGGGGGGGTAGGGGTAGGGAGGTGGGATGAGGAGCTGTTACCACTGCAGTAGGACTTTGAGATACAAAAGGGTGGTAGCTGGTTCTGAAATACCCACATAAAGCTGAAGGAGAAACTCAGATGCGGGCTCAAATTTCATCTTGGTGAGCCTTGGATAATGAGAATGTCAATCTTTTGCACCCTGCTTCTGCCAACCCCAACCTATTAATTAAAGTGTTTACAAAACAACAAAATAGTAAACAAAATATGGAAGAAAGAGAAAATATGGTGTCTTCCTTTTTTATCCAGTTAGGGGTCAGGTAAGGGTAGAAGACTTCTTGAAATCAGGCTTTAAAAGATTTTTTCCAACTCCCTTACCCTTCCCAGTAAAGACTCTCATCCTGTCTCCCCTCACCTGCCCCCTATCCACCAGGACTCCCCAAATCCTTTTCTAGCCCTCACATTCTACTGAAGCTGATGCTGGGCAGAGCAAGAGCTATCTTTACCCATCCTTGGTGTGGAGTCTGGATGAGGAAGAGGATCAGATGGGACCAGCCTTCAGGGGAGGGTCAGGGGCTAGAAGAGGTAGACACGGTCAACTCAGATCATTAAAAAGATGACAGTGTTACCATTGGCCCTGCTCCTATCCTTGAGATGGCTAATAGGGCTGTGCCTTATTAAATATGATTAGTTTGGGATCCCCCGATTCTCATTGATCCTGTTGGCTTTTTGCCTTGGGAGGTCAATCAGAGACTGGGAGGTTATTCTGTCTTCTCCAATTTTAATGTTCTGCCTCATCTTGTGCTACTGTCTTAGGGTCATGCAACCACAATAATGGGGAGCCCTGGCAGATTGAATTATTAGAAAAGTGACCCAAATCTTAGCATTTACCTGTACTTTACTCTGATTTCTAGGCTAAGAGCAACTTAGCTTGTTTCATCATATGTTCCTTCTAGAGTGAAATTATGTATAAAAAATTTGTATGTATGATTTTCAGACAGTAAAGGCCTTTATCTTCTCAAAGCCCTACTTTTGCCTTGTCCCAATTCTAGTGCTAAAAGTTGGTTCTTCTTATTGTTCTTGCCCTTGGTGTCTATTAAGGAGCAGATACCTTTGGCAGAGGTAATATAAGTAGAGGCTCTTCATTTCTTCTTCTGTGCGAGAATAAACTAATTAGGTTTGTCTGGCAGGTGAGAGACCTAAAGCTAAGTGTTGGCTTTCTTGTCTCTCCCCAGTTTTCTGGTAAATGGGAAACTTATTTTACAAATCAAATTCTGGAGAAAATCACTTATGGGGAAATGAATTTTTATGATTTCTTCAGCTCTGGTAACCTGATATTTAAGCATAATGTTAAATTACCATAATCTACCATGTTTTTCCTCTTTAGTCCTTTAATTAATCACACAGGTAATATGGAAATAGCCCCTGGCCATAAATAATTTATAGAAAACTGTGGTAATATAGAAGGGCAAATATAAAGGGAAATCAAATCTAACATTCAATAACAAACCATAATTCATTACAATAACAGACAGAAATATTTTACTTTAACTATATCCCTCATTGGGAAAGTTTGGATTTTTGCTTTTCATCATTAAAGAGGTTTCCTTATTTTTTTAAATTCTATTTCACAATATAAAAATTTGTACATTCTTCTTCTAAGGCTAACTGATTTCTTTGAATTAAAATCACTTCTAGAACATTTATATTTTTCCTCTCTTTGTATGAAAAGCTGCAGCTAGCTTTTAGTTATATTAGTGCATCATGTTATAAAGCCCTGAGATACAAGAATAATAAAAAAATCAGATGCCTGAGGAAAAATGACAATTCTTCCTAATAGCCAAACTTTATGTAGTATCTGAATTTTTGAAAAGTTCCAACAAACAATCAAACACATTTTTTTAACCTTTAGAATTTCAGAAAAACTCACTGATTCCTTGGCTATAATGAGGCAAAAAAATATCCTTTGGTTTTGTTTTGTTTTTGCTTTTGAATTTTTGATACAAAGTGAAATCTGAAATCTCAGACCTAAACGTAAAGTGCAAAAACTATGAAATTCCTAAAGATAAACAGGAGAAAACCTAGGTGACATGGAGCATGGGATGGCTTCTTAGATACAACACCAAAAGGCACACTCCGTGAAAGAAATAATGGATACGTTGAACTTCATTAAAATGAAAAAATTGTGTCTTATAATAGACAATGTCAAAAGAGCGCGAAGATAAGCTGTAGACTCAAAAAATGTAAAATAGAATTACAATGTAATTCAGTAATTGTGTTTATTGGTCCATATCACAAAGAATTGAAAACAGAATCTCAGAGAGATATTTGCACATGCATGTTCGTGGCAGCATCATTCACAGTTACCCAGAAGTGGAAGCAACTCAAGTCTCCGTCAATTGATCAAGGAACAAAAAAATTGTACTGTATGCGAACAGTAGAATATTATTTAATCTTAAAAAGGAAGGGAATTCTGATACCTGCTATGACATGGATGAACCTTAAGAACATTACATTCAATAAAATAAGCCAGTCACAATAAGAAAAAACTGTATGGCCCCAATTACGTAAGGTCTGTAGGGCAGTCAAATTCATAGGGGCAGAAGGGGAAATGGTGAGTGCCAGGGTGGGAGGAGGTGCCCTTGAGGATTTATTACATGAAGGGTGTAGAGTTTTAGTTTTGCATAATGAAGAAGTCCTGGAGATTGGTCGCATAGCAATGTGAATATACTTTGCTGAGTTGTATGCTCAAAAATGGTGAAGGTGCTAAATTTTTTGTTATGCCTATTCTATCACACTTAGAAGTAAGAAAAGAAAGAGAGAGAAAAAATCCTAAAATTACTATATTCTCAAGTTTTAAGTTAAAATTTAAAAGTTTTTCAAAAAACTCTACTATCATTTATCCACATTTCTATGGATTAATTCAGCGAACACTGATTAACTATCATCACTAATCAGGCTGTTCCTTGCAATTTCTTTCATGTCATCCTCACAATAATCCTGGGAAGCAGGGATAATTAGCTACATGGTTCTCTGGAAAAAATGAGACACAAAAGAGATATTTGCCTTAAATAACTATACCACTTGACAGCAGACCTTGAGGGATGGCCAGCAGAATTTACCTTGCATGTCAACCTGATGGATCAGTAGGGCCTGCTGAAGTGCTGTGTTGAGAGGGTTTAAAGCCGCATCCGCTCTCAGCTGCCAGGACCAACATCTGCCACAGGAAAGGACTGGGAGGCAGCTGCACCTCTCATGCCAAGCGTTGGGGATCCTTTACCCCTATCCCGACCTAGACTCTTTTCATTTCACTCCAGCAGAATTTTGACACTGCAGAAAGTGTCAAGAGGCAATGTTAAAGTCAGCCTAGATAAATTTAGGTTGCTATTTTTCAGAAAGTCACAAAATGAAATATTCAAATCTATAGGAAAAGGTGGGCCAGGCATTCATTCTAAGAAGCCCAACAATAGCTGTACTCTTGTTGGGTGTTGGTGGAAGGAGGAATTTATTTTTTGATTTTCCTTCTCAATTACATTATAAAAATTGGCCTAATTTGCTTCAGTTTATTTTCACACTTATGCATAAAAATGATTCTTTATTCATCTGAAGGCAAAACTCAGTATGTGTATATTTCAAGCTAATAGTTCAGCATAGTTGTCAGTAATTCAGATATCTATCAAGTAGCCTTTGTAATATGTTTTCACACATTGCTTTAGCTCCGAATTCACATGTCCTTACTCTAGGCAATATATTTTTATCACCTGTATGAGGAATTATGTATCTGTCAATTTATTTGAATAAGTATTAAAATATGTAAATAAATAAACATCTAGAAAATGACCTCTTTGTCTGGAAGTACCTTTTGAGAATTTTTTAGAAAATTAGAAAACCTGCTTTCTAGGTTATTACAGAATTAAGTGGAACAAGTGCATAAACTTTATCCTGAGAAAGATATTAGATTTTCCTAAAGATTTGAAATGTCACTAAAAATAAAGTCTTACTCTCCTTAAAAAGTGATAGAATTGGATAAATCTTGCTTTGACATTTTTTTTGTAAAATATAAAACCAAGACTTTCAAAGCACCTTAGATCTGAAGAAATCAGTAAATTGTTAATGTTGTGAAATGTCCGATGTCATTAACTGAAAGAAGAACATAACAGCTAATAATATTGATCTAATAATTTTTATAACATTCTACATGTTTTCAAGTGCATAGAAACAGATTTAAGAAACACACAAGAAGATATATTCAAAAGCTACTTTGGAGGAGGTGGTAGAGTCAGGGGGTAATGAAGCAAAGGTTGAATATTTTATTACATATTTTGAATTATTTAATTTTAAGCACACATTTATAAATTTTGTGACTTTTAAAACTTAGAAGAAAAAAATGAATTTATTTTGGAAATGTTCTCTATATTCCAGCATTAGAATTGAGGAATATATATTATAAAAAGGGAGTATATTTCTGTTGACACTAATTCATCATATCTCTGAATCATCTGGTCTAGAGTAATATTTTCCAAACTCTGAATCAAAATCTATTAGTGGCTTAAATCAATAGAATGGATCATTTCTGTTTCCTTCAAAAAAATTTGCTTTCTGAGTGTTTTTAATGTAGAATTTTTAAAATGAATTTATTAGAGTGACACTGATTAATAAAACTACATGTTTCAAGTGTACAACTTAATAACACATCATCTGCATTCTGCATCATGCATTTATTGCCCAAATTAAGGCCTCTTTCCATCCCCATTTATCCCCAATTTGCCCACTTCCGCCTCCCCCATTGCCCTTTCCCTCTGGCTTTCACCATACTGTTGTGCATGTCTGTGTGTCATATATATCTGTATATGTATGAAATATATATGAAACATTTATATATGGAATATGAGAAACATATTTATATATGAAATATATATAATGACAAGTATATGTGTCTATGTAGATGATATATATGACATATTTATCTCATTTGTGGAATCTAATGAACAAGATATTTTAACAAACAAAATAGAAAAAGAAGCATAGATAACATAGAACAGACTGATAAGTGTCAGAGGGGAAGGGGGTTAGGGGACTGGGTGACAAAAGGTGCTTCCTTCATTTCTTTTGACAGATTTTTTGTCCTTTTCTTACTTATTTGTGCTGGCCCTTTCTCTGGCTTTTAGTAGTTTCTTCACAAACACGGACTGATCAGTACTCAGCTAAAGACTTGAAAAGAACTCCCTGAAGATCTCCAGAGTTTTCCTATGCAGCCAATTTCTGTCTGGTAGTTTATCTTATTGATCCTAGTGGCCTTGCCCTCCCCAGATTCTTTACTTGTTCCCTCAACTCAGGGAGACTCCAAGCTCCTTTGGCTTTCCCCTGCCTGTGCTGCAGGCAGCCTACAAACTTTCTCTAGGCCGTAAACTGGGGCACTCTTAGGGTGCGCCTTATTTGTTTTTGTTTTCTCAGGAATTACAGTCCTCTAGTGTTTATTGTCCAATGCCTGCAAGTTACCGTTTCCAATATTTTTCCTAGTGTTTTTAGTGTGAAGTTCCCAAATAAAGAGCTTGTACTTAAAGTCCCCAAAGTCTCAGTAAGTAGGATCCAAAAATATAAATGAGACAACAAATATAAGAAAATACAATGCTAATGAAACTTATTTATTATAACTAAAATTGGATTTCAGAAAAGAAATAGATGAAAAATGCTTAAAGGAAGTTTCTTAGAATCTCTTGACTTTTAAGGCTAATGATGACTTGTTTAGTAGATAGAACATTTGAGTATTTCAGCAGAGAGCTTAAAACCAAGGCAAAATGGGAAGCATGCATGAGAGGCCTGAACACTGGAAGAATGAGAGAGGAGAAAACTTTGGGTCAGCTAATGTCAAATGTTGAAGCGCTCTGGTGTGGCTTGACAGAGATGGGACTCCTGATGTTCAGACTCAATCATAATATAGCATATGCAACTTATGATTATAACATTATGTATAAACACAAACACATATAAAATATATGATATGTGCAATTAATTATTCCATTTTTCTATTCACTGATCTTTTGTTTGTTTTCTACAGCTGAGAAAGGTTTCCAGTTTCTACAACAGAAAACATCTTTGGTAATTTATCTTTAAATAAATTTTAAAATCTCTTTTATTTATCTTTTAAAAAGGATTGATTCAAACTGTCAGGGAAGAGGGTCTGTGAAAACGTAAAGAGCCCTAAACCAAGGCTGTATGTTTCCTGCAAATCTCAGTCCTGCTCAGGATTAGTAGTGATGAGTCACTGGGGACTGGAATGGGTGTTTGTTTTCTGCGGGATGGTTGGTGTTCTTCTCAATGAATATCAAAGGTAATGGAATTAAGACCCTAGTTGGTTTCCACACCACATTTAAGAGAAAGGGCAAAGAGACAGGAAGTGGGTTGAGATGGTTTTAGCAGCTAGGTCTGTTTGAGTGCCAAGACATTGCTCTTCTTGGAAACTTCAGGCTTGATGCTTTGAGTGCTGAGCTGCAAAGCAGGGGTAGGCTTTATTATTCCCCTTTTATGTATAATGATACCTTCATCCATTTTCACTTCAGATCTGAATTTTCCTTTCTTTGACATCTCATTCGATCTTCTGGGGAGTCTTTCAAAGAAGAAAACTTATTCTGAGGAGAAAACTCAAGCCAAGGCTAATTGACTAGACTTTCCTAGTGCTCAATGCTGAGAAGCAAACCTTTCAAGTTTTTGCCAGTTGGCAGCAGTTTTAATGACAAGCTTCCAGGATCAAAGCAAACCATTTAACTTCTTTTAACAGCAAATTCAGTGGTGTCTATTGACATGTAAAATACTTATGGCAGAGGCAGAAATCTGAGATTAGTTGAATATTACCAGGTATCCTATTTGGGGGATAATTCAATATATCCCCCATTAACTCAGAATCAAAAGCATCATACCCAATGAGAGACGAGAGTCTATGTAATTCTTTGGGTATGAAATATTGAGGGATAAGCACTAACAAATCTCATGATTAGTATGGGAATATAATGAAACAAAATGTTTTGCATTCATTTATTGAAACACCAATAATTTACAATAAAGAAGGAGCTACTTCAGAGATGAAACCGACCCACAATAAATGTGTTTGCTTCTTAAAGATACTGTTTCATTTTGATTTCAAGAGAGATTACTTTAGCTTTGGCCAGGTGGCTCAGTTGGTTAGAGTGGCATCCCATGCACCAAAAGGTTGCAGGTTGGATCCCCGGTCAGGGTGCATACAGGAGGCAACTGATTGATGTTTCTCTCTCACATTGATGTTCTCTCTCTCTCTCTCTCTCTCTCTCTCTCTCTCTCTCTCTCAAATCAATGAACATATCCTTGGGTAAGGATTAAAAAAGAAAGAGATTACTTAGAATAAGAGTAAGGGGCCTGGGAGAAAAAGGCAAAGGATCTATAGCCTAGTCCCTACTTTGTCAATCAAGATGTATCTTTAGTTGAATCACTAATCCCTTGTAGGTTTTAGGTCCCTGACATGTCAAGTAAGGCAGCAGATACCTTTTAGCGCTAAAAGCAAAAGACTTGCTTTTTATTTAGGCTCTAAGGCTTCTATGATAGTGAAACGTGAAGTGAAAACACGTACTTCCCATTTGACAGGGTTGATTGTTTTTGTGTGTCAGAAGGGGTAAAACACATACTTTTTGTCCCCACCCCCAGAAGTATCAATTAAGCAGGCCTGGAACCAGGTTCACTAAACACTATTTTAAACATGTACCCAAGATGAGCTGTTGATACCTAAAGAGCATGCTAGCGTCAGGTTTTTAGACCAAGTTCCTTTTCCTCCCATATTTAGCCTAGCTACATAGATCTTTTTTTATCATCTGAGGTTGCAGCTAAATTCCCAAAGTTGAAACAATAGCACCACATTCACATGAAAAGGGAACGTTTTTACCTCACTAAATTTAAGAGGGATTAGCAAAAATAAAGCAAACATTTAGGATTATGAAGCAATGACAAAATAAATCAGACTTTAAGGTTGTACTACCTGAACTATGACCAATGTTCTCTTCCTTAAAATGATTGTCGATGATATAAGGGATGGTGTTTCTGCACTGCTGGCTCGTAAGGATGGCTGCGTGCCAGGCTATACCAGACTCAGGTCAGAAACCAACCTGAAATCTTCCGTAATCATGACTACCCGTCCCTGATGAGGTCTACATCCTTTCAGGAGTACCTCCTATGAATAAAATGCAAAACCCTAAGTTTTCAGCAATTAGTTCACTTAAATGTGTTGCCCAGTGAGTATCTCTTGACATTTTGAATTCTGACTTTACCAACCAAGCAGAGTTTAGAAACATGGCTTATTTTCCCCTACTGGACTCCATAAAACATCTTTTTCAGTGTGACCAGGTCTTTCAGAAACAGTAGATGACCCTATTTCTGACTTAGGGGTCATGTTACCCAAGGACATTGAAATGTGAAAAACATTGAAATCAGACAAAAATTACATTTTCTGCCACCAGACTCTGTCTAGCATCTTTGATGTTACCTGTTTATGAAAAATAATTTTAAAATAAATTTAACAGTGATAACATGAGATTCTGTAACTTGTCAACATTTTAACAGTTATTTTAAATTATTTTCTCTAGGTAAAATTAGGCCACAAAGATCTGTTTGTTTAGCCTTCAGCTTAAAGACTGACATTGCAGGGTCCCATGGAGTCCCACTGCGATCAAACAGTAATTTCTGTTTTAAATTGGTTAGAAATCAAATGACTGCTCAGTCCCATTATGAATATCTTTTGATGAAACAAATTATATGAAACAATGACACTGAAATTCATGCCTTTGGGTAGAACTGAAGAAAACAGAACAATAACATAGTCTCTTTTGACCTATTTATTTAACAATGATTATTTAATCATCATTTGATATGAACTGGTGCCTCATTTGATTTAATGCCATTGGAAACCTAGTTTCTCTTCATGATTATTGCACATATTCTTATTAAATATTTAGCTAATAAACAGGTGAGTTTCAGTTCATTGTAACCAGTGGTTAGAATTTCTATAAAAGTGAAATTATAAATAGCCCTAGTAAATCTGCTATGATTGAAATATGGTGTTTATGTCTTTATATCTTACTGAAAGCAAAGGGAAGAATGAATAGAATGTAATCATGGATAGCGGCCTTGCTTTTTGTTTTACTCATAGGAATTTGATGTTTTTGTACAATCACCTTAACAGTTCTTTCTGACTAAAACTTTGGTGGTAGGACTCAGGCAGACGCCAAGAGAAAGGTGGACTTGGACTTCCAAAAACAAAGAATGCTGAGTAGTGTCTTACTCTGCCACTCCCAGGAACCTGGGTTTCCATCGCATGTTGACTTCCATTCTCCTTTAGTTTCTTTTACTATTAGTGTTACAGCGGTACCATAGGTGTCGCATCTAAGAGTAAGGAAGACTGTATCAGTAGGTATAGTCTGGTTGAACTGGCCCCAAAGAAAAAACAAGCTTAAAGTTGAATAATCTGGAAGATGATATTCACCTTCGTTTTCCAAAATGATTATTTTAAAACGATTTACTTGAGTCTTCTAAGAACATTTGCTGAAAGGGAATGTTTTTATATTATGATCATATTCTCCACTTACAATTTCATCCAATTCTAATGTAGCAACAAGATTAGGTATTTTCTTAGTGATATGTGGATTTGTATATTATTAAGAAATTTCCTAAAGAATATTTTATTACATTTAATAAATTAAAAAATTATCACATTAATACTAAATAATGATGAAAAAACTTAGTGATCTTTCTTCGTGATTTTAGATGTTTACAATTTAAATGTATTGATAATTACTATGGCTTTGTATTATCATTAGTTAGAAGGTAAGTGATGTAGTTCCACTCTAATCCTCAAAAAATATGAACTTTAGTTGATGACCATGACAATGCTTTTATTAACTATCTTACTTAGAAATAATACAACATCTAAAAAGAAATAATCCATTGATACATGAACCTTCTCAGCTGGATGAAATATAACAGATCCTCAGGGTCAATAGGCTTCTCTCCTAATTTGATCAGGGTTCTACGCAACTTTTTTTTATGTTGAAAAAGCAATAAAATATACTTCAATGAAAGAATCTTTAGAACTGTTCCAATCTTTTAAAAGATAATAGAAATCCACATCATTGCATAGATATAATACAACCCATTTAATGCAGTGTTGGAACCATCTGAAGGAGAGGTTTTTATCTGATTAGCACTGGTTTGGCAACATATTTTTCCAAATATGCCTTCAATTCAGCACTTTCTTGGTACAATTGGGGCTTTGGGGGAGCCTAGGAAACTGCAGGTAACATGCACTCAGTCCATTTTTTAGGGTAGCTTTTTGCTGAGGTAGGAAATGTCAATGATCCATGTCAAGGTGAAGTACACATCAGTTGTCAAATATGGTTTACAATTCTTGCAGTATTAAATGAAGATGTTGCTGGGGTCAGGGAAAGGACAATGATAGTACTCAGTTCATGAGACTCTTGGGAGGACAACATGAGATAACTTCTAAAAAGCATGAACTCAATGAATGTACACATTCCCCTGTGTTGCTATTAGTGAACATGTTGATATAATGGTGCTGATAAGGGCAAGTGACCCAAAGAGCACAATGAAAGGCTTGTACACAAATAAAGGCTTAAACTAGGGCAATTCTACATCCACAGGGTAAACAATGTCAACAGTTACCTTTGAAAAATGGACTGTTCTTAAGAATTTCTTAATCTTATTTTAGAGAAGGAAAATCAATATAGTGTATAACAAGGAACACAGCAATGAACAGATATAGCAAGTCATAAGTCTTACACGTATGCAATTGAAGTACTGAAGGTAATTTTTAAATACCTCAAGTATTGCTAAGTGTTCTGCCTAAAGAATATTTTTCCTTATTACCTTTTGCCAAGGCAAAATGAGACTACTGGGAATAATGTAGAAGAAAAAGACCCAGTCTGCTGTGTACTGTCAGAATGCCTTTACTCACCTTATGCAAGGGCATTGCTTTTCTTAGCAAGAATATATTTCTCCAGAAATCTCATTGCTAAAGAGCGTTGGAGGCAGCTTCTACTAAGTTTAAAATAATAGTGTCAATGTTAACCCCAGTAGCTTTTAGAACTTGTGAAATAGTACAGCATATGGTGATGATGTCACAAGACTTCATCTGATCTGTGATGATACTGTTTGAAGTAATTACATTACCCTATTTCTTTGTGTGGTTTTATAAATTACCGAACTGATCACAGTAAGGGAGAAGGTAATGTCGAATGGGAAATGCGTGAATGATTGGAGAAAAAGAACTATCAGGGACAAAGCAAATAAATGCTGTTATAATACTGGGAAATGTTTGTATTTAAGAGGTAAGCTCTTGCTGAGTGATTTTCTTTCCTGTGCTTTAAAATACTGTAGAATTAATATCCTGTACTATTTGGTATGCTTACCTATCATTTTTGAAATTCCACACTCTAAGGCCACTGACCTCAGACTTATTCTTTATTTTCTATTTGATGAAACCTCACTTACATATATGATTACATTAAATTTTCAGGGAAAAGTAATGTTTAAGGGTCAAAACAATTTCTTATTGAATGTTATTCAGAAAATAAAGACTAAGGCTAAATGTAAAAAGGAATTTAGAGAAATCATAGGAAAACAGCTTGACAGAAAGAAGTCTTACTACATCCAGCTTGTTGAAGGTGTCATGTCCAGTTTTTTGAGGGGCAGGTATGAAGATTATTTGTGTATAATGATAAGATTTTCATTTCTTCTTTTGTCTTCTTTTAAATTGTTCAAGTACAGTTGTCTCCATTTTTCCACCCCCACCTTCCACCCTTAATCCTACCCTCCATTGTCTTTGTCCATGGGTCCTTTATACATGTTCCTCGTATGATCCTTCCCCTCTCCCCCTCGTCGTCCCCTCCTACCTCCCCTCTGGTTACTGTCATTCTGTTCTTTATTTCAGTGTCTCTGATTATATTTTGCTTGCTTGTTTGTTTTGTTGATTAGATTCCACTTATAGGTGAGATCATATGTTATTTGTCTTTCATTGCCTGGCTTACTTCAACAAACGACAAATGCTGGTGAAGTTTGGAGAACAAGATTTTATTTTCCACATTGATAGTTAAGTTTACACTGCTAAAAAAATGGTAGTGGTATCTCTTGCTTGGCAGGAAGGCAGGACTGATACCTAGACTGATCCTTTCAATAAAAACAACCAATAGTTGGGTTAATACATTTTTAAATGGATCAAGAGCAGGCAAACATGTACAAGTAATTGGAGATTGAATAAATGAATGAAAAATGGAAGAGGATTTATTTGATCCTCTTTCATATTAAAAAGCATTTGTGAAATACAGTGACCTTGAAGTCCAATCTGTATGAATTAAGGGACATAGGAGAGAGGGTGGGAAGTCTAATAGGAAATCTTACTCCACAAAGCTAAGGAGAATCCTGAGAAAACAAAATAGGAAAGTAGAAAAGTGAAAATATGTTAGAAATTAAAATAAATGTAAACAGACTATATTTACAGTTAAAGACAAAAATAACTGAATAAAAATACAAATTCCAGATATTCAGTGTTTTAAAAAGCACAACTAACACATTAGAATAAAGAAAGTTTGAATGAAAAGTAATAGAAGATATATACTAGAGAGATCACCTACAAAAAGAATGTTTCATAGATATTTAATTTTAAATAAGATGAACTGCAAATCAAAAGTCATTCTGACGAAACTGTGTCACTATTTAATTTCAATTTACAAAGAAAGCATAACAATGTAAATTTCAATCCAAGAAATATGACAACCTCAAATATATATAAATTAAAAAAATGATAGTAGAACTACAGAGAAAAATAAATATATCTACCATATAGTGGAATCTTAATAGGTTTTTTAATTAATTTATAGGTCAAACTGCCAAGAAATAGGATATAGAATACTTAAAGCCCAGTTTATAATAACATAGTTTATAATAGCAAGAGCTGTGGTTATTTGTGCAGTAGAATACTATATTGTAGTGAAAATAATGAGCTATCATGTTTTTTATTTTTTAACAACATGATAACTCTTAGGAACAAAATATCAAAGAATAAGTTGGAGAAAATACAGTGAAAATGTGTTTACATCATACACAAAGCCATTACAAAATTAAATAATACCTGCTTAGGGATTTCAAAAATGTGGCAAAGGTATTTTTAAAGCAAGGCTGTGATACGGATAAATTTTCTGATAGCGGTTCATCTGGGCAAGGAGAGAAGATAGGACTCTTCAAAGGTGAGGGTGATACTCTGTTTAAAGCGCTGTTGCAGGTACAGAGCTGTTCATTGCAGTGTTAGTCTTTTTCCCTTATGCTTATTTTATAGCTATAATTTGAATTTAGTTAACATTTAATAATAACAATAGGGTTCTCCTTTGTGTGCCCTGTTTTATTGTTACATAAAACTTATAAAAGCTAAATTAATATTTTTCATAATGTCATGTAAGAGATCTTGTTCTTTATGCTCTCCTCTGATGACCCCCTCTATGCTACGGATATAGTAGAGGCTGTGACCTAAGAGGTACGTAGCTGCTTTTCTTTACTTGGAGAGTTGCAATTCATCAAAACATCTGGAAAATGAAAAAGGAAGTGATTTGAAAAAAGAATATTGCAAATATGAAAAAAAAATTAGCCAACGAATAGAAGTGTGGCTGATCATATTTACTTTTATATAAGATGAACTTTTTGTTCAAGGGCTGATGTATGGCTTCACTGTCTCCTAAAAATATACAGATTAGGAAAGTGTGGTACCTTATAAAGAATTTTGGAGAACTTTTAAAAACTAGGTTCAAAATAAATTTCTGCTATAATTATGGGTTACATTTTATTTGTTAACTGAGGCTGAAATTCCATTAATCATTTTTTGCATTTAAAAATATTTTATTTCAAAATACTAAAAATTACAACACTTACCCACTGACAACAATCCCATTCTTAGGAGTAATAGAATTATTTACATTTTTTTCAAGGCAGTAAATATCTTGCTGCCCTAGTTTTATTAGCTTTCCCTTCCTCAGTTTACTCATCTGCAAAATGGGGATAATTAAAAAAATACTTTTCTTGAGCTTTTAAAATTGACACAGTCTTCAATCATTTTAAGAGATACACAAAATCACAAAGGTGCATGCCTTCAAGAAGACCCTAGAGACTGAAACAAAAAAGAAAAGTCTGTACATAAATAATTAGTAAAAGCTTTGCTAGGTCAATGAGATGGCAGCTAACTGCAAAGTGACTCTGGTCACAGATGTGATAACCTAGAATTTCAAATAATCTTATTGCTCTGGACCATACAGCAACCACAGGGAAGTCTCTGATTGTCGTTTAAAGCAGAGTAAGGAACAAAACAAGGTAAGGAACTATCTTAATGATGAAAATAAAGCAACTGGAAATGCAATAATTTTTCCATTGTAGATGAAGTAATAATAATAATAAAGAACTCATGTTATTTGTTTTCATGCTTGATAAAGTATGAAGATAAAATGTACCCACCCCCATGGGAATAGATGAATCCTGAGAAAACAAAGATATATTGGATTTAAAAGTTTTTCTTAAATAGTTAGAATGGTATATTACACCCCCAAAATAGTTGGTTGCATTGAGAAATCTAAGAAACAGTTATCTTCTTCAGACTTCAGTGTACTCTTATAGCATATTTTTAGAAATAGCACTGTTTTGTGTAATTTGAAACAGATGTACGTCTAAACATAGTTGTTTGCTTCATGTCATCAAAATATGGTAAACATGGTAATTATATACTCAAACTTAATTCTGGAATGTCCTACTTTTTGCTTTATTAAAATGACTTTGGTATTTCATTTCTCAGTTTATGCAAATTCACACACACACCTGTGATGAAAATGTCCTTATTTAGTATTTGGATATAAAAAGAACACAAGAAATACCTCACCCACGGAAAGGAAGGTGTCTTTTTTTCTAATGGAAGCAACATACCTTATCATTTGCACTAATTATCTATCTTATTTCAGATTAAAGTCACATTTCAGGCATTCAGGCCCATGAGTTTTCCTTTTCCTTCTGGTTTATTGCAATGATACTACTAAAGTTGCTCTTGGGGTTTTCTTTTTTATAATATATCAGTAACTACTCTTTTCCTCAAATATCAATAATTATTTTAAAATTATTACAAATAAATAAAACTAATCAGAATATTGTTTTCATAGTTGTGGAATATTGAGCTGAAAGTTCATCATTCTAACATGAGTAATTCTTAAAATTATGTACGGTCCTATTTACTATATTTACTGTCAATGTTGTTGTGGCATGAATAACCAAACCTTAAGGAATTTTCATTTGCAAGCACATAATATTCTAATTTATGTTCCAATGAACAGTCATAAAGAAGGACAATAAAAATTTGCCTAAAGTTTATCAATAAAATGAGGATGGACACATGACTACATTAAACTTAATTGTGATTGAAAATTCTTGATCATAGATGGGAAAATTCAAAAAACAACTGTCCTGAAAAGGGAAATAAGAGTTGACCTATAAAGTCAAAGGTTGAATATAAAATGACTCAAAGCAATATGTTCAACTGATTTGAATCTTGTACAGTACTAACAAACAGAATTCTGTGCTTTACAACCTGGAGTCTGTAACTCTAGGTCTTCATCAACTGCATTAGAATAATAGCTTTTTAAAATCTGAAATTATCAAGTTTACTCAGGAATTCATATACTCTGTGGTGGCCCCTAGAGGAGTTCACTGCATCTAACTGACACATTGCCACAACTGAGATTAAAGATTTATATATATAATTCTTTTTTAAAAATATTTTATTTATTTTATTTTTAGACAGAGGGGAAGGGAGGGAGAAAGAGAGGGTGAGAAACATCAATGTGTGGTTGCCTCTCGCATGCCCCCTACTGGGGACCTGACCCACAACCCTGGCATGTGCCCTAACTGGGAATTGAACCAATGACCCTGTGGTTTGCGGGTTGAAACTCAATCCACTGAGCCACACCAGCCAGGGCGAAAGATGTATTTTTTTGACTTCAGAAATAAATAAAAGATTCTAGTAATTATGATGTTGGACATGTTTATGTTTTCTCTTGAAAAGAAATGTATAGCAGCACTCAAGAGTCTAGAGATCTGGAAACCTGTCATGGGGAGAAACACAAACAAACCTAAAAAAAAAAAAAACTTGTGTGTTATCAGGAATAATATGGAAAGTCAGGAATTTTTTTGATCAAAAACGTTTTTTCTCTAAGAGACAGGAAACAGTTCCATAGTCTACAAACAACTCTAGGTTAAAAGGTTTCTAAATTATGAGGTTTACAAAGAAAAGATCCCCTAACTTTAGAGCTTAAAAATTCTGTTTGCTTTTCACTGATAGCATGTGTCAAATTAATCTGATGCAGTGACTTTTCTTAGAATTCTCGATTAGCATTTTATATGCTTAAAACATCAGTACTCTAAAGAAATGGTATTTGATGGACTAATTCAGAAATATGCTTTCATTAACTCCCAAATAATTTCATATCTGGAGAGGGTACAGGGAAAAACAATTCTAAGCTCTGTGGTAGTCTTTTGAAGTATTTATATACTTTAAAGAGAAATAGACTTCAGATTTTTAATTTGCAGTCACGTATGGTTTTAACAACACTACAGAGGTTCACATTTTAATATTTCCAAGCAACAGTAAGCATAACACTGATTTTATAAACTTAAACTGAGCATTTGTCTTTCTTAGTTATTACTAATATATAAATACATTTGTTATATATGGAAATTATTAAAGAGAATATTGACATCAGGATCAAATTTTGTAAAGGACAAAATTTGCGTGGCTGTGAACTTACTACCATTTTCATAGAAGTTGATCCTCTTCTATCATGACATGATCTGTGTTGTGTTCACATTCAAAAGACATAATATTATTTTTTGTAAAATTTTATTAGTTCTAATTTTTTAAAAGTCCTAAATAGCCTTCGATTACATTGACTTGCTTGTTAACCTTAATCACCAAATAGGTTTACAACTTCAGCTCTTGTTCCAAATACAGGAAGTGTATAAAGAAAATGCAAGCTTTCACTACAAATAAATAAAAGTTAATTACAATTGAAAGAAAACTGGTTACCTATCAATTCAAGTTAGCCCATTGCTTTTGTAATGACATTGCTTTTACCAAAGACAAAAATGTTCCAATATCATAGTCATATTTTCTCTGTTCCTCACGTGCCGGCCTCTGGTGAAATAACTTAAACGCAGCATTTCAGAAATACAATGCTCCAATTAAAAAAACACATTTTTGTATAAAGCTTACCATATTACTTTATGAAAGTACTTGTGTATATTATTTATACATTGATTTGTACCGTATACTCTTAATAGCTATATCTTCTTCCATAGTCTGTCTTGCTGGGCACATAAAATCTTCATTTTTGCTGACATCCTACTATGTCTTATGTGGAAAGAAATTAATTCATCTTCATTTACATTTTTAATCATTATGGACCTTTAATTTAGAAAATGTTCTTTATTCCTGGAAGTAAATACAAAAAAAAAAAAAAAGTGAAATGCAAGCTGTTGTTTGGGAAGAATGACGCCCCCCTTGATTGGCAAAGGCAATGGATAGTGCACTCACATTATACTATAGAAGTAAGACTGATAACTTTGGCCTTGGGAACTTTAGAAAGATAAAAGGTTAAAGAATAAAAGAGGAAAAAGAAGTTTGTTGAAATACTGAGCAATCAATACTACAATACTGCAGATTTGCTGGGACATTTTTGTAGCAGCTACATCTGGGAAATGCCTCCTACACCTGATTGTAGACTTTCCCTTTCTTTTCTAACTGAAGAGGTGATTAGAGGTAGAGATGGATATTACAGAGATAGAGATACAGACATAATTTTGTGATTTCACACGAAGACTACTTTTTGCAATGAAGAGTAAAGGTCATTTGTAAGTATACATTGAACTTACCTCATCACCACTGACATAACAAGACTCATTATTACAAGGAAGAACAGGGTCCCACTCTAGTTCAAGGTGCATACATTGATCTGCCCTGACAATGTTCACTGTCCGAAGATCTCTAAAGAATATACTCAATCCTCAGGCAAGTGCCTTATACATATTGTGTACAAAGGAGATCCTGGTACAAGCATAAGAAGAGTTGCCTCTTTTGTCTTGAATCCGGGGCATAAAATGATCTATATTGACAATCAGAAATACAATTGCCTCACAGGGCATTGACCTTAAGAGAAATTAAATTAAGGGTCAGAAACACACAGAGGGAAGAATAAGTTAAATAGCAGAGTAGATCCAGCCAGCTGCTCTGCTTAAAGAGTGTATATCCTGGGAATAGCCTGGGTGAGGTGCCCAGCTTTACCTCCTTTGGTCTCAGTTCTGTCTCTAAAAGTATGAGCATCTTGCCAGGCTGAGAGTGGCTCCTGTCATCTGAACTAGTATTGTTCATTTAAAGAGAGAGAAAAAAAGCCCTCTTTGATCCAATGCACTAGAAAACACGGCTGTATGAGGCTTAACTAGAGATGTCTCCCGAAAGATGCTTGATTAGGTAGGTGATTGTCAAGGCTCAGCTTGACCACGAGTGATTTTCACCTTTTGAAACTGATTTTAGATCGGATTCCTTAGGTGACCCCTGTACTGAAATTCCTCATGATGGGACAGGTCCTGAGGAATTCTCAAGATTTCTTTAACAACCACAGAGTAGAAAGTCACTGAATGAAGAAACTGTGTCAACCAGGACTAACATCTTTTCAGTTCTTTTATTACTAGTAAAATTCCTTACAGTGTATATCAGAACCACAGTGTGGTGATGTTGTGTTTGAGAACAGGTATCATGATACAACTATACTGTTACTGCTTTCTCCTGAGGGGCTTTCCTCTTAAAGAGCATCCCTTTTAGGAATCTACGCATTGAGGTGGTCTGTTCTGATCAGCCCAAGGGCAACAGAAACTCTTTACCTGTATTTCTGCAGATTCACTCAAAAGTCACTCGGTTATCTACTTATTACCACAAGGCAGGTTGCATGGCTTTTAGACTCACCATAATAAAAACAACAATATATTTGAAAAAGTACATATATTTAAAATGGCAAATCAGCAAAATTTTCACATATTTAAGGTATCTTATTTGAGACTTCATAGTAACTTCTACATGACACATTATTTCAGTTTCAAAGCAGGGCTGCATCTTCCTTAATTATTCTCCCTGCCTTTTAGCCGGCCCTCTTCCAGGATGGGGAGAGTTATCAGCACTGCTAACATCCAGAGGAAAAAATAACCATGTTCTTCGGAGAGTAGGGGAGTTATGATGGAAGTTAGAACGGTTGAGGGCCCACCACTCCAGAGATTTTTACTGTTTTGGAAGTGTCAGATTTTGTTCTGCTGCTGACTTGAATGCCCTACTCCTGACTGATTACCTCCCACCCTCCTTTCCTCTTTCCTGTCTCCCTCCTTCCATTCTTTTCTTTCAACCAGCTGATTCTAACTCTTCAGGTCTCAGCCTATGTGTCTTCTCAGAGAAACTTTCTAGGAATGCCCACTCAGAGTTAAATAGTTTAATAGTATCTCATGTATAATATCAATGAACTTAATACTGGGTATCCTGAATGTTTGCTTTTTAATCACCATTAAAACATGAGAAATTCTTAAATTGAAGAACTGTATTAATTTCCTATTCTACCTGTAAGAAGCCACTAGATCACCACAGAATTAGGGGCTTAAAACAAACAAAAACCCCCCAACACTTATTACCTTAGAATTCTGGAGGTGAGCAGTTAGAAACTGGTTGTATTGGGCTAAAATCAAGGTTTTGGCTTTGCTGCATTTCTTTTTGAGGCTTCAAGGAACAATCCATTCCCTTGTATTTTCTAGTGTCTACGGACTGCCTGAAATCCTTGCTTATGGTCCCTTCCTCAGTCCTCAAAGCCAGCAGCACCTGCAGACTTCTCTGTCACACTGCTCTGTTGCCACACCTCTGCCTCTGCGTCTTCTGCTTTCCTCTTCTGTTATTAAGTATCCTGTTTTTACATTGGGCCCACCTATGGACCCACCTATGGACCCACCTATGGATTATCCAGTCCAGGATAATCTCCCCATTGTAAAATCCTTTATTTAATCACATTTGCAAAATCCATTTGTCAGGTGATGTAACATATGTAAAGAGTTTGAGGAATAATAAGATGTAGACAGTTTTCAAAGTGGAGGCAGTGGTGGGAGGGCTGGGGGGGGGAGGCAATTATCCTAACTGTCACAGGCATCACGTCAATTTTTTAAAAGAAAATCTGGGAGCCCTGGCTGGTGTGGCTCAGTGGATTAAGTGCTGACCTTCAAACCAAAGGCTCACTGGTTCGATTCCCAGTCAGGACACATGCCTGCAAGCCAGGTGCCCAGTAGGGGGCACTTGAGAGGCAACCACACACTGATCATTTCTCTCCCTTTCTCTCTTCCTCCCTTCCCCCTCTCTAAAAATAAATAAATAAAATCTTTAAAAAATAAAATGAAATCTGGGATGACATATTGTAGGTATTTAATTAACATTTGATCAGTTAATACATGCATGAATAAGGTCTGATTATGTTAGGCAAATGACAAATGCCACTGAAGTGTGGTCTGATATTTCACCCGTTATCTAGTTTTCCCATTACAGTGTTTTCAATACAATAAAGAGCTTTAGAAGGTCGACAGTATCATAGGGCACAAAATGCTTTCGAGAGTGGTAACTCTACTCTGGGAAGGATGTCAGGTACCTCAGGATGGAGTTGTCCTGCAGGAAATGAGACAGGAAATGTCATTATACTTGGTTCACTGGACAGGAGACCTCTGTCTGTTTAGAGGGGAAGGTTGCCAAGGATGTTCTCATTCCTCTCACTCTTGCTTTCTGCTTTATTTTCTCTTTCCTGGAGGTTTCTTACCTATAGGTTTGTATAGTGATTTTTAAAGTTCAAACCCCAAGATATTAAAATCTTGACTGTAAAATAATTAGTATTATCTACATCAATGCTACTCAATGTTACTTTAATTTGTTTTTTCTCTATAATATTAAAAATTATATACTTCATTTTCCAATGTGCCTATTTTGGAATCTAACCAGAATCTCTCTGTTACCTGAAAGCTCAGTTTGTGTTTGAGGCTGAGTAACCATGAAACAAGAAAATCTCATGAGTTCTGTATCACAGTAAAGGACTTACTGGAGCTCAGAGACATTGAAGCAGATACAATTTCTCCACATGCTTGGGAGCTCTAAAATACATTTATGTGAACTACGTATTTCTTTTTTCATAGGAGAAGAGGGTTAAGTTATTCCACAGCACACTTTGTTACCTTTCTGTGCGAAGCCCATCCCTGTTTATTGACTGATTCACTTTCATGCTCATTCCTCATTTCCATTTTTCTCCTCCTACAGCCTGTGATTCTAGTGTATTTGATTTGTACTTCAAGATTTTATATACTTTGAAAATGATCAAGACAGTTTAGCATATTTTTTGTCTACAAACACTGGAATTTATGCAAAATCCTATGTTTTTACCTTTCCACTAAACACTGGCTTTTTAATAGCTATGTATGTTACAGAAAACACATCTAGTTGATTGCTCTTACCTGCTGGATAGCATTCCACAGCTTATGTCCACTGTATTTTTCTTATTTACTTGCCTTGATATGGGCTCATATATTGTCTTCAACTACCTACTTGTATAAACACAATAATGAACACCTCTGGGTGAGCAATCTTGGCTGGAGTAAGTACTCCCCAGATGCTTTTCAGTATGCTGTCACTAGTCCACCCCCCACCAGCAGTGGGTGAGTTTTCCAGCTCCTTGTCCTCAACAACCTAAGGTGTTCTGATATTTGCTAATCCCTATAGAAACTGGCAAAACCTTGCTGCTTTGCTTTGTATTTGTCTGATTACCAAAGTATCTGAAATTTTTTTAATAGTTTGGCATTGACCATTACCCTTCCTCTCTGTGGATTGTTTTCTAATATCCTCTACCAATTTGTCCATTGTGTTTGTGGTTCTTTTTGGTGATTTTCTGGACAGCTTTGTTTATCCTACGTATTAATTACTTATTAATCTTAGTTACTATCTCTGCCTCATTTTTTCCATGCCTATATGCTATATTTGGGGGTTCCATCATGGCCTTTGCTTAATGAAACATTTATAGCTTTAAAAAGTTCAAATAAATATACCTGCCAATATAAGCAATATATAGTTTATAGTATCTTAAGGGAAAAGATTGTGAATAAATTGTCACCTTTATTTTATAGCTATGAGAAGTGAAGGCATGCTTTCAAGGAACTAGATTATGAATAAACTGAAATCTTATTTTATGGCCAGGAGAAGTGAAAGCATTTCCCCCCAGGGCCTCTCTTCAGAGAAGCTCTATGTGTGTAGTGGCTTTGGACTGTGGCAACTGTACCAGGTTGGAACTTTTTCAGAATTCCCTTCTCTTTGGGTTGAAGTTGTCCACAGGAAAAATTTCATGAGGTTTGGAGGGTAGATGTGAAACAGCAGTCATTTCTATGTTCTAACGGTTGGGGTGGGGCGCCAGGAATCGCCACAGCTCATACAGTTACCACTGATCTGCTGGCTCACTTTGCTGACTCAGAGCAACATGGGTGCCCCCAAGTCCTCCGGTTTCAGCTTCCAGCAGCTCTTCCACAGCTTCTCCGAAGTGCTGATGAAAGTCCTTCTTTAACTTCAACGTAATCTGTGTACAGCTTCGTGGTGAAGAGTTCCAGCTTCACCTGCAGGTCACCTGCCTTATCAAGGGAAAAGGCAACTTGAGATGGATGTTGGTTATAGTTGCTTATAGCTCTGTTATACTTTTAGAGCCAGATTTTCTTCATCTGTCTGCCTGGCCACTCTGACTCAACACCAGACATGGAAGCAATAGCTTTGTGGAGACTTTTCATTGGTTTTCCCAATTGCACATAAGTCTCCATAATAAATACCTTATTGTCAATCACTCACAGTTTTTCTGCTTCTGCTACCAAATTCTGACTGATACAGGGTGTATACAATAAAGATGGAAATATACACTCATATATAAATCCATAAGAGACATTTACTTATCACTGAATCTGATTTGGGACATAATTACAGGCAGGCAAAATGTGAAGCCTTATTTAGGGAGGCAAATCATTTATTAGCATATAAAATCAACTGTTAATTATATGCTTTAAGAGAAATGATTTTTGAGCTAATTTTGAATAACAGGCCACTTTGGGGATCTGATAAGAAGATGTGTCTTCTTTCTTAAAAAAAAAAAAAAGTTCAACATTTTGCGTACAACTTAGATTGTACACAGACCTCCTGAAGCCTGTCAGTAGATCCCTAAGTCATTGAGGGGCTTGTGAAACCCAGGGTAAAGTCCTATCCTAGACCAAGGCTCAGATTTTGCTTCTTGCCAGTTTGGTCTGTGGCTGGTTAGCTCATTTCTTTAGAAGCTGTTTCGAACGTGGATGACATGTATATTCAACCCACATATGGTGCACATGCCTTAGCTCTTCCAACCAACACAGGTCGGATGTCTTTCCCATGTGTGCTGTGAGTCACATGGAGGGTCTGGTGAGAACATGAGAATGGCTCAGTGAACACTTATTTTTACTAGCTGCATTTCACAACTGAAATTCCTGCCAATAGGTAGTCGATGGTACTATCTCGTACTCAAGGTAACAAACTCTAAATTTAGGGTCTGGACGACAGTGTCTAGTGTTTGAAGCCACTGGTTGATGATAAACAGCTAAACTGTGCAATTTTTTCTGATAACTTTCTGTTTATGTTTCTGTATAATTGCCAGGGCCCAGACATCCAGAAAGTTTCCATCTATCACTGTGGAATCACAAACAAACACAGCCAGTGGTGAGGGTTTGGTAACACTCTGCAAAATTTGGTTAAGGCAGATTCAAATCGAAACTACTCCTTTTCCAAGCCAAGAACAAATAGATACCAGACATGGATATGGAGGGAAATGTAACTTATTAAAAAGTTTCTTGATAGCTTTTCTTTAGCGCAAAATATTACCATTTATTTTAAAAGCATAATGAGCAATCACTTCTCATGAAAAAGATGAATAAAATGCATACTCCTTAACTAATTAAAAAGAGACCACATAAAATAATGCTGTGAACCATCTTGATCATTGTACTTTTTAATTTCAAGTGATTTCTAAGGAAATGAAATGAGATAGAGAATGATGGTGAACTCCTGGAAAACACTGAGATCTTACAAAGACGAGTACTAACAGCTGGTTGCATAACCATAATTAAACACTTTCCCCGAGCTTTGCATTACACCATTCTCCCCACCAGGTTACTTCCTAACCAGTGTAGATTTAGGGAAACTGATAGTAAAGAGATTACCCCTTAATGGATGTGGCTTGATTTTTCTTTTCTTTTTTTTTCACCCCATGGCTACATCAGACACACCAAAAGTTTGCGTAAGCCCCAGTATACTATGGATTCTGTGTGTGTCTTATTACTTACCTGTTCCTCCTAAATACAGAAAATTTAAATCATGTTTTTTTTTAAAGTCTAGGGGACGGAAAGAAAGGGGAATGGGAGGTGGCTCTGAGTGGATGCAGGGTCTCTTTGTTGGGCTGCTGGAAAGCGCTGGAAGTAGTGATGCTGGCTGCATGACCTATGAGTTACTAAAGCCCACTTGATTGTATGCTTTAAAGGATGAATTTTAGGCTATGTCAGCTATATCTCAATAAAAACCATAAAAGAGTACAGCCAGTACATCCATATAAAAATAGAATTCCCACCCAATGAGACTCAAATTGAGCCTTCTCTCCTCTTCTAAGCATCTGCCTGCTGTGCTGCTTCTACCATGTCAGGTGTTCTTCAGACATGATCAGTGACATCTGTCATCGGGTGACCGGTCATCCTGTTTGCTGGGACTGTCCAGCTTTTTGGCACTGAAAATCCTACATTTCAGGAAATCTCTCAGTTTGGGGTACACCTGGATGGTGTTCACATCTGTTAACAGTCAATTCTTTTCTAATTAGGGCCTGCATGTTTTCTGTATTTCCCAACATACTTCCATTTTCTCTGTTTCAAATATACTGCCCCTTCCCCATCTCTCCCTTGGACGGTGCAGGCAGGACCTTTGTGAGACCCTGGCCTCTTGCTCCTTAGTTCTGTACTTTATCTGAAGCTACAACTTTGGCCTAGAGTCACTTGTTTGAATGTTGGAGTGCATTTAGCTAATCCATTAAGGACAATAACAACATTTGCTAAAAAGATAAGAAGTGAGAAATGTCTTAGCTTTTTCTTGAAAGAAAATAATCAAAACTCTGCTCCCTATAGCTATTGAAACTCAATTTTTCTCTCCTTGCATACTTCTACTTTAGAAATAAAGACCTAGTGGAAATGTTCTTTGTATCTTTCAGGTTGAAACAGATCCTCTCAGGGCCCAAAGCAGCTCTGGCTTATGAATACTCATTTACTTCCTCTCAGTTTGGGTTTCTCCCCGTCATGCAGACTACAAAGTATGAGATGCCTGGTGAAGGACTTGGCCCCAATGGCACCACGGCTCGCTCGTGTTTTCCTTCACTCTGCGAGCGTACAGAGAGGATGCAGTTCTAGACTGTCGCCTCTGATTTTATCCTCCACTCAGTACTGTGTGGAAGTATCCCGTTTTTCTCAGACCGCCAATCTTTCTGCTACAGTTCATTGAGTCAGTTATTTATAATCATGTCTTCTCTTTCCTCAGTCTTGGACAGTCCTTTTGAGAAGAAGGAAGGGAGTGTGATGCATCACAGTGACCGGAACATGAGAAACATCCACTGAGTGCCGGAAGCTTTTCATTCATTATCATATTTAATCTTCACAAAAGCCCCTTTATGGAATAAATGATTATGCTCATGGTGCAAAAAAAGAAAGTAAAGCCCAGGGTGATTAAAACAACGCTCTTAGGGTCACATAGAGCCGATGTGGCTGGATCAAAATTCAAGAGCAGTTTAGCCTGACCACAAATTCCATGGTATTTCTCCTACACTGTGCCTGGGCAATGAACTCCTGGCTCGGATTTTGGAAGGGTATCTACCACTTTGGCAATTAACTTGCTTATCTTTAATTAGAACTCTTCCAGTAATATCTCTCGCTTTGCATAATATCTAAATAAAGCCCAACATCTTATCACTTATACTTTCTAGCAGCTATGTAGCTTATATGGAGTAGGAAAAACAAGGGGGCTTCCTCTCAAATGTGTTGCAAAACCAGCCCTAGAAAACTCACCATACCTTGTCTGTCAACTTCCCTGTTTTGTTTTTATCCAAAGTATTCATTCCTTTATTACTACTGTAGACCCTCTCTACACTGCAGATGCACATTTCATGACAAAAGGGAATTTGCCTGTTTGGTTTCTTGCTCTATCTCCAGTGTCTAAAGGCCTGGCATCCAGTGAATATTTTTTGACAAATAAACTAAGGAATCCCTCAATGGGACATAAAAGTGAAATATGGTGGAGTTGCTTCTCATGGGAAATTAAGGTTGACAATCCTTCAAAGTGTGGCACATAGGCAGAGAGACAGACTATGTCTTACTAAATCCAAAAGATATTTTTTCTCCAACCCTGAAACAGATGTATGTTTCTTTCATTGGATTTATCTTGCTAAAAGTATAGTAACTATAGTGTACTGAAAATGTTTATCTTTAAGAACTGGAATCACAAAAACCATAGAATGTCTCTAGTTGAATACAGATGAATGAACTGCTCCATTAGTATTGTAAGAAGAGGTGTCCCTTTTCCTAAGCCTGCCAGACATCAATACCAGGTGGCAACATTTCCCTGCTTCTAGCAGAGTGAAATAGAATGATGATCCTTGCTAGCCATGTGTGAAATCTGGACTAAATTAAAATCTAGCTTTCCACCCAGAGTGCCCCTTTATGTTCCACTGGAAAGGCCTGTAGCTTCGAATGAAATCTGGGTGTTGACAGCAGTCCATCTTGAATCTTTCAGAGCTGGAAGGGTGACGCTAGCAGGACATTCATTTTGTAGTCACTGGGGAATGGCACTGCCCTAAGCTCTCCCAGTTTTGCTGAAGGTCAGGATACATGTGGGAATTTTTAACAAGAAGTACTGGTCCCTTAAATTTTCTGCACTTTTAGATTTCTCGTGTGTCTTTGCTCTCCCACTGCCAGGTTAGGTTTCCCTGCTGCCTTGGTATCTTCACTCTGGCTGTGACCAGCCAGCCCCAATTCACCATCAGTTTGAGTTTTGTCTACAACACCTGTTTGGATTGGCATTCAAGGGACACATTCCAAGAATTATTTGACCGCTTATGCTCTGCATTTTTATCACATCACATTGTGCTCAGGCAGAGATGGCTTTTGGAAAATACAAGGACTTTTTTATTTGTAGATCATTCATTCACTTGCCATATGGCTAGGGAGAGACATTGAAAATCTATGTCTTATTTTAACATTGACTTATTTCAGAGGGAGATAAACAAAACAAAGAAATGAATCGTCAAACTTTTCAGAACCCTTTAAAGGAATATCTGTGGTCCTAAATAGCTGTAGTCGTTTTAAGTAAGGTTCACCACGCCATGGGTATACCTGCAGCACAGATGAGGAAAGCAGGGAGAAAGTAGTATGACCAACAGTCCTGGTTTTCTTGAGATTGAAGGTTTTCTGAAGAAGTGGAACTTCTGGTACTAAAACCTGGAAAATCCTAGGCAAATAAGTAAGACTGCTTGGTCACCCTGGAGGTAAGAAGAAAGGAGAGAAGGTGGTGATATTAGTAACTGTCAATCCCGAGTAATTCAATTACTTATTCACTCATTGAATCATGCTTTGTGAGCATCTGCTAAGAGCCCAAGTTCTGTGCTAGGCACAGGGAATACCCTGGTGAATAAGCCTCATTATGCATAGAGTTTGTAGAGTCCACTTGTCTAGTGAAATCTGAGGGTCTAGAGCTGAGTAGAAACCTAAGTATTTGTAGTCAAAACCATCCTGCCTTGATTTATAAATAAGAATTCTAAGACTCAGAGGTTTTGAATGACTGGCACTCCAATAGTGAGCCAGACCCTTGGTTCTCCAAAGAGCTGCTCTCTTCACTGTGTCAAGCTGTCTGCACCCTGGTCTCCCATCAGCAGCAGTATGCATTTCAAACCATGCTGAAGTCCCTTGGCAAATTCCATCTGTGCCGCTCAGCATATACATTTACTTTCTACCATCTTTACCTTGATTTCTAGGTGTCAAATTGAAATACAACCCATTACTGAAATGAAAACAATAATTTACAGAGGAATGCTGACTTATAGTTACAAAATAAAAAGTAGGGGGCAGGGATAATGCTCATATAGAAATACATACATTAAAATTTTATGTGTATGCACTTAGGTTAATCCTGTATATTTTCATCCCTCAAGACCCTTGCCACTTTTCACTTTGTATCATCATCTTTTGTAGGCATCTGCTACGTCTCTTGAAAGAGGAATTTATATCTTATCCATAATTTCATCATAATCTCAGCACTTTCTGTGGTACCTTGAACATAGTAGCTTCTCAAAAATGGTTTCCAGGAATGAATGGCAAATGAATGGAAACGTATTTTCTCAAAGTTAATTTGGGCAACAGCGTTCCCTAACTCAAGGACAACTGTTTTGACTTTGTCTTTGTTTGAAGCAGTCTCATGAAAAAGTCTTTTAGTAACTAAATGCCTGTGTGTTTTGGGCTTTCAAAATGGATTTACTCCCATAGGTGTATTTATCCGTTTCCATTTAAGATAGCTGTTACTGATGTGGACCAATATCTAATATCACAGAAAGTTAGAGAAGAGCTAGAGGAAGCTTATTTGGAAGCTGATGTGCCAGGTAAAGTTGTTTCCCTTGCATCCAACACAGTGCCAAAACACACTCTAGGTCTGGAATAATTCTAACTGGATGAATAGACTGGTAAATCAGGTAAATGTCACTAACATATGGGATCCAAAGAAGGAGGAAGAACATTTCAGTAGCTCAGAGGCTAGATGTGTTTACATTAAATTAATCAAAAGGGGAATTAGTTTTGAAATGTTGAGAGCACAGGATTTGTGGAGATGGTCAGTTCCTTATAAAATTAATATAAGGGTAGGAATAACTTTCCTCACTCCTAGGAAGAGAATCATTGGCTGAACCATGTATTTAAATCCTGATGTCTGGTCAGGATGGAGGCATAGGTGGACACGTTTCACCCCCTTGCACAACCACAGAAAGACTTACAACTAAACCTTAGGAAAAATAACACTCAGAACTGTCAGAAAATGGAACTGTGTGGAAGGCTGCTATCAAAGGATTTAAAGAAGGCACGCGGGTGCAGACAGGTAGAAGGGGCAGCGATGCAGCCGGTATGGAGGGGCGAGGAGAAGTGGTACGGTCTGGAGCCGTGGCAGCAGAGGCAGAATGGGCAGCCCCACATTCACATGTGGTGGATAAAAATCAGGAGGGACACCCAAGGAGTGGTCAATCCCAGCCCCAGGCCAGACTGCACAGCCCAAATTTCCAGTGCTGGAAAGATAAAGCTCCAAAACTTCTGTCTGTAAAAACCAGTGGAGGTTGGGGCAGTGGAAGAAACTGTGGGTTTTTCAGGAGAGTCGATTTAAAGGGCCACGTGGACTTAGAATGAATACAAACCCGCCCATGCTGCTGTTCACCTGAGGGCAACAGCCGGAAGGGTGCCAGTTGCATATGAGAAGTGGTTGAAGTGACTGGAAATGGAGCAAGTGCTGGCAAACTTTCAGAAGTCAGGCAGTGGCATTGCCCCCTCTCTGAGCTCTCCCCCCACTCAAAGCCACAAAGCAGTGAAGTACGTTGCCCTGGCAAACACCTAAGGCTCCACCTCATACAACTTAACAGCTACACTAAGACAGGGGGTCAAAGCAGCTCTACCTAATACACAGAAACAAACAGAGGGAGACTGTCAAATTGAGGAGACAAATATGGCCCAGATGAAATAATGGAACAGAATCCCCCAAAAGAACTAAACAAAATGGAAATAGCCGACCTATCAGATGCAGAGTTCAAAACACTGGTGATTGGGATGCTCAGAGAACCCATTGAATATGACAACAACATAAAGGAAGAAATGAAGGTGACACTAAGTGAAATAGAGATAAATCTAGAGGGAACCAACAGTTAAGGGAAGGAAACCAGGAATCTAATCAATGATTTGAAACATAAGGAAGAACTAACATTCATTCAGAACAGAAAGAAGAAACAAGAGTTAAAAAACAAAGCAAAACAAAAAAATGAGGATGGTATAAGAAACTTCTGGGCTATCCCCAAATGTGCCAACATCCAAATCACAGGGATTCCAGAAGGAGAAGAGGAAGAGCAAGAAACTGAAAACTTATTTGAAAAATTAATGAAAGAAAACAGCCCGAATTTGGTGAAGGAAATAGACATGCAAGTCCAGGAAGCACAGAATGTCCCAGACAAAAAGGACCCAAAGAGATGCACCTCAAGAAACACCATAATTAAAATACCAGAGGTTTATCTTTAGCTAAAGAGAGAATCTTAAAAAGTAGCAAGAGAAAAGCAGAGTTACCTACAAAGGAGTTCCCATAAGACTCTCAGCTGATTTCTTAAAAGAAATTGTGCATGCAAGAAAGGACTAGCAAGAAGTATTCAAACTTCTGAAAAACAAGGACTGACAGCCTAGATGACTCTATCCAGCAAAGCTATCTATTGGAAGTGGAGAAGCCAAAGAACTTAAATGCGTGACCCGTAGACATAAACTAAGTGGGGAGGATTGCTGGAGGGAATGGGGAGTACCAGGCAGAGGGGGGCAAATGGGGAAAATCGGGACAACTGTAATAGCATAACGAATAAAATATACTTAAAAATAACTCCTAAGTAACTTTCTGTGTTATTTACATTCATTAACTATTCCTCCACCTTGGTATAATATCAGTTTATCAATTCTTATAAAATTCAAATTTGTTTACAAAGCCTCCAACAAGTTATACTAAATATTAATCTGAGTGGAGAATTTATTTCTAGACAACCTGAGTTTTAGTGTATTTATTACTCTCTGAATCTCAAGTTAACCTCACAACAAGTACCACTTGACTTCAGGATTCCCTTCTCAGCAGAGACCAGAGCTCTCTCCCTCAGCTGTATTTCAGACCACTTTCAAGTCCTCTCTCCATTTTTCCCACCCCCAGACTTCCTCTTGTTGCTCAGACAGATGGCTTAAAGATTGAACTCTCCGCTGTGTGTCCTTCTGCCTTCAGACCTTTTCCCATTTAATGCATTCTGGATCCAGCTATTTTTTATAATGTCTTTTTTTTATTTTTCGAATGAAATACCATTTGAAAAGTGAGATGGCTCTTGGTAGATAGTTGGCACCGAATCATGGTAATTATTAGTACAAGTGTTTGTCCCTCTTAGGAGGTAGCAGGTTAGCAGGTAAAGCTGGTTTTCACTTTGCCACATGTTTGTGACATAGGCTTGCTTCTACCACACTTAAAATTAATGAATTCTGTCAAAAGACTTTTTGCCAAATGTCTATCTAAGTATACAGCCAACAAATCTATTTTCTTTAGTCCTTGAAATCATATATGTTAATTTTTCAACCAAGAAAGAACCTTATGAAACTTTATTTATTGCTAAATAAATTCGTTAATTTTATTTTGCATAATGAATGTTTATTCTTAGGTAGAAGTAAAATTTCATATCCATTGATTAGCAAGAACACATGGAATAGTCATTGTAATTCAGAACACTTGATGGTAATGTTTTATTAATATCACAGCAGACAATGAGTGAATTATTTCAATGAGATACATGTGTTGCAGCCACCCAAATTATTCTAAAGCAACTCCCTAGGAGTAGTGTTTGCCTGTATGCTTTCTAGGTACCCTTACATTTAAAAACTTAAAGGGTTATTCAGGAACAATTTACCACTTGTTTTCCTCAAGCTCAAATATTTCCATTGTATCTCACTGTTGTAAGAGCCTGTTCCAGTGGTTCAGTTTAAAATGCTGTGGTGGATATATGGCATTTCAGTCATGGGGCACGTCACAAAATGGATGAGAAGAGGCAAGTATCCTGAGTGTAATATTAAGTTTAGAATGCAATGCAAGGTCTCATCCCAAGTGACTAACCCGGAAAAAGTGCTTTTTTTTTTAGGGTGAAGACTATCAGCAAAAGCTCTATGTGATATGGAGAAGTAAGCATGTGTTATAAAACACTTGCATTGGTTTTTATTTCCAAGTTGCATATAAGTTTTTAGTGCTATGAAACAAAGTGAAACACATTGCTCAGGATTAGGACCATTATTTTTGTAATTAGATACACTAAGTTTGGACACCGGTTCTGTGGCTTACAGGTGTGTGCCCTTAGGAAAATCATTTAGCCACTCTGAGCTCTATTTTCTAGAATACATTTATCTCAGAAAATTGTGATTCAGAATGAAATTGATTATACATATGAGTAATTATTGTGGTAGGTCCTTAAAAACTATAGGAAAGTATATGAAAACAATGTGTGGTGAAGTGGTGATCATATTGTCAGTATTTTTAGTTGTTGAATTGCTCTATTCAATCCTATTAAAATTTCAATGTTACATGACAAATTGCTTTTATTTGCTAACAAAAGTCTTATAGAAACCTTAGTTCATCTCCATCATCCTGATTTCATTATGGTCACAGCTCTAAATCATTTCCCCTGCTTCTCTGTCCTGTTTCTTTTGTATATTTTTAGATAATTTCCATCTCAACATCATATGAACCACATCACTGCAATCTAATTAGTAGATCACCTGCTCCAGCAGCATGAGCCTTTATCTCATTACTCTTCCCCTGTGAGCCATATGTCTGCTTCCGACATCCATCTTTCTATGTGAGTATTGCAGCAAAGAATTTATTTGGTTTTGCAACAACTGTCTCACCTCCTTGCAAGGCATTTCTGTCCTTAAGTTTCCCAAGGCAGATATCCTTCAATTGTCTTTTTCAACCCCATGCTGTATGGTCCAACAGTAACATAGTTCATTTTTTTCTATCTTATGTGCTGATTTTTTTTTTTAGTTCACTGATATTAAAAGCTCCCATTTTGTTATTGTTGGTTTTATATGTTTACACTCTCTAGGTCTTTTTTTTTATTTACCAGAATTAATTATATTAACATCAAGCTGAAATTTGTGTCCAAAGGTTGTGATATGCCTTGATATAATAGGGCAAAGTCAAAAAAGAAACTGAAAAGAGCAAGGAGTGAGCTGAAAACAATGGCCAGACTTGGATTTGTTTTTTTTTTTTAAGTTGGATTTATGCAGTTTGAGCTTCTTTCTAACTTTTCATTGTTGTCAAAAAAAATTCTCATAGGAAAAGTCCTTCAATATTTTGTAGAACCTGTATACCAATCAGTTTGGATGATCTTATCTTAAACAGCCCAGGAGTTTTCTGAGATGAAATTAAAACTTTGCAGTGAATAGTGTCCACTATTCTGCCTAATCCACGATTTTCTTTTAATATTTAACATAACAGAATTCATTCATTCAGTATACTTTGTTTAACACCTGCTATATACTAAGTACTCCTGTAGGAACTGGGAATTCTACAGTGAACAAGACACACACAATCACAGCCCTTACACCTCTTATAGGCTATTGAGGAAGACGGACACTGAACAAGGGAACAAAGCAAATGATGGGGAGTGCTGAGCGAGGTCAGGACCCCAGGCATTTCTAACCTGATGTAGGGCTACATTGAGAGCATAGCATTTAGACTGATGCCTGGGAAGTGAGGAGAACTGACTGGAAGTTCACAGAGATACTGCTTCACAGACAGTGGGAAGACCTTAGGAAAGATACATGAATGTAGTTTGAGTAGAACCACTTCTAGAAGCTATTGATTTTGTAGTCTTTAGTAGATTACTGAAGAAAATGGAAAACTTAACTACTCTAACAAAAAAAGTTCTTCCTGACTTCTTCCAATTTTATTATTTTTTGTTTTCATAGCATATTATATTTTTCTTTCATGCAATTGTAATCTTTCCAGACTTTTATGATGAAAACTCTTTAAAATACAGAAAAGTTGAAAGTGAACACACATATGCTCAAAACCAAGATTATACAATTAATATTTTGCTATGTTGGCTTTTTCACACATCAATTCATTTATTCATCCTTGTATTTATTCATAAATCCAATTTTTAATGCAATTCAAAATTAGTTGCAGACATAAGTACACTAACACTCTTAACAATTTCAGCATTCACATCGCTAACTTGAGTTCAATATTTCATGTGTCTGAGTGTGTACATGTGTATAAAATCAAATATATAGTTGTATTTAAGTATGGTGTACACATGATGAAATATGCAAAACATAGTTATACTATTAAATAAGTCTTAAAAAATGCATATACTTATGTACTCCAACCCCCTAACATAATATAGAGCATTATCACCCCCAAAAGTACCTCCATATCCCTTCCTATGAAATCCCATTCCCTGCCACTCCCAAGGCAAACACTGCTCTTATTTTTTTCCAATATACATTAATTTCACCTGTTTTAGAACTGTATATAAATTGATTCATACAGTATAAATTTACTTAGCAATTGACTTTGAGATTTATTTATGGTATGTGTATTGGTAGTTTTCTCCTTTTAATTGCCAGGAAATGATCATTGTATGAATATATTGTAATCTGTAGCCATTTTCTGATGACAAGCACTTAGGCTTTTTCCATTTGGGAGATATTGTGAATACATACATATGAATACATTCTCACCAGCAAAATTGAAAGTTCTAGTTGCTCCACATCCTAGCCAATTTTTAGGCTTGTCAGTCTTTAATGTTAGCCATTCTGGGGGGGTGTGCAATAGTATCTCATTATAATTTTGATTTGTATTTTCATAATGATTAATGTACTATTAGTCATTTATATATCTTTTTTCACATACTATTGGCCATTTATATATCTTCAATGGTATACTATTGGTCTATTACAAAATTGCCCAGTTTCAAGGAAAAGAGAAGACTCTTATGTGGGAGTAACAAGATTCTGTAGGAGCACATGGCCAGAAATTTTGTGGCGATTATTTATAAAAACACAATTTACCATTGTTTTAGGGGTGTTTTGGTAGATTCCTTAGTATTGTCTAAGTAAACATTCGTGTTACCTGTGAATAGAACTATCAGTATATTTTAGCCCTGGCTGGTGTAGCTCAGTGGATTGAGCGAGGGTCTGTGAACCAAGGGATCGTGTTCGATTCCCGGTCAGGGAACATGCCTGGGTTGCAGGCCAGTTCCCGGCAGGGGATGCAAGAAAGGCAACCATACATTGATGTTTCTCTCCCTCTCTCCCTCTCTCCTTCCCTTCCCCTTTAAAGTTAATAAATAAAATGTTTAACAAAAAAGAACTATCAGTATATTTTAAATAATCTCTATAAATTTTATTTGTTTTTCTTATGTTATTGCAATGACTAGGACATTTATGAATAGAGTAAGAGTAAACATCCTTTCCTTGTTCCCACATGGGAGGATGTTTTAGTATTTCACATAAATGTGATATTAGTTGTAGCTTTTCATAAGTGCCCTTTATCAAAATGATTTTCCCAATTGAAACAGTATTAATCATGAATAGATGTTAAATTTTGCTAAGTATTTTCTGCATCTGTTGAGATCATAACATGCTTTTCTCCCTTAATCTGTTAATATGGTAAATTGCAATGATTTTTGAATATTAAACAAACCTTGGATTTCTGAAACAAATACCACTTTGGCATGATGGATTATCATTTTAATAAACAGATTTTTTTATGTTTTGGCTTGAATACTCTTTGGCCCCACTTATTCTCTCTACAATTTTGGTTTCCTTAACATCTATTTAAATTTGGAGTCACAGTGACATGGTGCATGTCTTCTTACTGTCTTCTTCTTTTTTTTTTTTTTTTAACTTCAGTGCTCTCTTCCCATTGAATTTGTCCTTAAATTCAGGTCTTGGTCATTAGCCCTTGAACTTATCCAAACAATGAAAACTAGATTTTTCTCCTCACACTTTCTGAATTCCCTGCTTCAGTTCCAAGTTCTGCCTTCATTAAGACATTCCTTCTAGCTGGTCAGGCCCCAGCTGCAGAGTTTGGTGTTCAAAGTACTTCATACTGCTGGCCCAGTTCTCTGTTCTGTTGCTTTCACTTGCATATTGTTGAACATGCTCAATGTACTATCCCTGAAATTCTTGTTTTTGTAGAACATGGAATAAAGGATAGATAATCCAGACATCAGATGTAATTTTACATGATATATGTCAGTCTTCAAATTCCCTTTCTTAGTCCATTGGGTAGTATTCTCCTTCACCAAAAAAATCCAATGCTTATCCTTTTGGATAATAACTTCAGCTACACAAAAGTTTTAAAATATTCATATTTTATATCTGACTCATGCTCTGGATCAGTGTTTTACAAGCATTTTTCTATCTTAAATAAGATATAATGCATATATGCATATATACTCACATTACTATGCAATGATATGCTCTTAAGTTATTTTAGCCAGAACTATTTTATCCCATTCTACTTATTTAAAAATATTTGTTACTACCAACTAATGGGTCATAGCTTTTATGGTTTTATTAAACATGTTAGATTAGTGGACTGCGTAAAAATATGGCATTCCTGAAATTTCTTTCAAGAGCAATTGCTGAACTTATTAACTTCCAGTCCCAGTGACCTTCACTTAGGGAAAGTCAAAAACAACAAGTGTGTGTACAAAAATGTTTTGTACATCATAGCTTTTTATTAATTGTTTTCCTACTGCTTCAGTGTTTGGTGTTCTACTCCCTCTTATGGAACATAATACCCAATCCTCTATAGGTATTCTTTGATGTTTAAAAATTAAAATTTTCAGTTAACCAATTTGAAATGCAGCCACTGAAAGTCAAAGAAATAGGAGCTGTTTTAAAGAGGGCAAAATTAGGTATTTCAGTCAAAATAACAACAATTTTCATTACCTGGTCCTTTTCTCAACTTTGAACAACACAGGACAGATTTTTCCTTGATGGCATTCTTCAAAGTGGTGAGAGGTAACACTTCAAAAAAGATGTTCCATGATGTCCAATACTTTTGAAACATTCAATTTTAAACAAAGTTACATTTTTAACGAAAATGTTTCCCCAAGTCTGTAATAAACTAGCGTGCACTGTGATCTCTGGTTTGGTCAGTTGTGGAATACCCGTTTCCAAATGCAGTTGTAGAAATGGCACTGAAAGAGAACGCACTGAGCTGGGAGCTGGGAGACCACAGTTCTCATCCCCGCTCCTTGTGCCCCTTTGGCAGAACATGTAACCTTTCGTATTATCATCTGTGAAGTTGAGAAAACAGAATAAATCTCTTACTGTTTCATAATCTAAGATAGAAAGAGTGTGAAAACTTCTCAAAGGAATTTGGAAATAGAGTGTTGCTGATGAGCTGGGGTAGACGGCTTTCCTTTGAATAACGTCTCATTAGCCCTGGCTCCTCACCCTTAGCCCTTTCACTCAACAAACAGTCATAGCTCTGTTCTCTTTGTAATGAAACTTTGCATATAGCTTAATTTTCATTTCAAGCTCAATGAAACCTTCTACTTATAATGGTTTGGGGCTAGAGCCACAGACACCTAATTTACAGGCTCCCAGCCCTAGTTGCAAACTTCAGCAGGCTAAAAATATACCCATCCAAGATTTGCAGTTATTTCCATTTCCTTAGCCAGACCTTGAGCCTTCAATATCTGAAATTCAGACTGGAAATTTCAACTGAAAGATTAGTTATCATTAATGAGTTTTATATATTCTAAGTTGAAATGAAAGAATGAAATAGTAATTGGCAGAGGAATAGTGATTTCTAGTGGGACTACTTAAATATTTGGGCTAAGTCCTAGAAATTATAAAGTGTCTTGGATAAAGTATTTTTATTAACTAGAAATCACAGCTATTCTGAATAATAAATAAATTAAGTACACATGAATTCTCTTGAATCCAATAGGAAGATAGAAAGTAGTAAAACTTTGATTATGTATTGAAGTATTAGATTTGAAAATACCCTTCCTATCCCATTTCATAAATATTATAAAATAATTTCCTAATGGCAGTTCAAATGTAGGTATTTTATGAAAGATCTAGTAATCATACAACCAAATTTTGGAATATATATCATTTTAGAAGAATTACTTTGGACCATTTAATTTAAGAAACTGTCTCATTCTTCTGGGGCATATTTCCAATATATCCCTTCTTTTTGGCTTAAATCCCCAACATTTATGTTCTGCTGAGATGTCCGCCTTTGAATAGAATTTTTTAATTAGAAAGTTTATATGGAAGTTTTTGAAAAGTCTTGCAAAGACTTAGTGAAATCTTCTTTCTTTCCACCCTTCCTTTGCCTGCCTTATAATCACTACTTCATATTTTTCTTTTAAATATTATCTAAACACTTTAGTTTTGAATACCATTAGATTTCAGAAAAGTTGCAAATGTAGTATAGAATTTCCATGAACCCTACCCCCAGTTCCCTTATTATTAACATCTTATGTTAGTACATCACATTTGTCACAATTAATGAACTGATGCTGAAGCATTGTTTTTTAACGAAATTCTGTACTTTACTAGTCAGATTTCTAAGTTTTTCCTTCATGTCCCCCTTTTGGTCCTGTTCCTGGATCCTATCTAAAGTGCCACATTGTATTCATGCCTTCTGATACTCTTGTTTCTGTGACAGTTTCTCAGATTTTCCTAATTTTTGAAGATCCTGACACTGTTGAGGAACATTGGTCAAAGTTTTTTTTGTAGAGAATGCCCCTCACTTGAAAATTGTCTGATTGTTTTTCTTATGATTAGTCTGGGCTTATAGGTTTCTTGGAGGGAGACAACAGAGAAGAAGCGCCATTTTCATCACATTATATACACAGTAATAATGTCAATGTGACTTATCACTGCTGACGGTAACCTTGGTTACCTGACTGAGGTAGGTTTAGTCATGTTTCTCCACTGTGAAGTAACTTCTCTTTTCTCCTTTCCCACGCTCCAGTCTTTGTAAGAAGTCACAGTTTATCAACTTACTCTTAAGGAGTAGTGTTATATAGTGGCTTAAAAAATAATATATAAAGACAACATAAAATGTAATGGTGATATACTGAATTAGATGGTCCTTTCTAGCTTATGAAGTAAATTTGTTTTTATATAACCTACTCACCAGTCCTGTGTGGCAGGCATGAAAGCAATTATAGTGGTAAGTATAAGTGATAAAGCATCTGGTAGGTGAAAAAAACTGGGTATTTTTCATTTCAGGAAAATCCACTGGAATGGCAGTTGGTTGGCCTTAGGCTTCCTAGAATAGTCCATTGTTTCTTGCTCTTTCTTATCCTGTATCTTTTCCAACTGTCAGTTATAAGTCTGCTTTGAATATCTTCCGTCACCCCAGTATCAGTGTCACAAATGAAAGCGCAGTGTTCTGTCCATCCTCTGCGTCCTACCACCTAAGCTCCCACCACCACCCTTTCAAAAGCAGCGCTTCATCCTGACTTCCCTGATTCTGATAAAAGAACTCCCCTCTTATCTGCTATGGAGGCTGGATTCTATGAAATCATCCTGAAATAATTCTTTTAAAAAATATTGTATTCATTTTATTATTTTTGACTTGGTGTATATATTTTTATTAAATTTATTGGGACAACATTTGTTCATAAGATCATATAGGCTTCAAGGGTACATTTCTATGATACATGATTGGTATAATTCCTTTGTTTAATTATTCATGTCTAACGGCCAACAATTATCTTCCTCAAAATGTCATCTATTTCTATCTCTTCCTTTTTGCTATTGAAGCTTCAGCCTTAGTGTTGTCTATACTCCCTCTCACCTGGACTACTGCAAAGTTGTTCTATGTTTATAATAGTTCTTACTTGGAATTGTCCTTAAATGTCAATTTTATTGCCCCATTCTTCTGCTCTAAGAATGTTTAGTAACTCTCTGAATCTTAGCACAACATCTTTCCATGTTTTCCAAATTCAACAAAGCATACCCAATCCACTTCCCATTACTGTGTGACTAGCAGGCAGAACTCTAGTGGGGCTGGAATAATGGCCTCAAAAGTAAGACTATTGCGCCCTGTTCCTGAATGCCCTCCTAATACCCCCTCCTCATCTATTCAGACCATAAGCATTGTTCAAGGGTCAGTTTAAGTTTTATCTTTTCACCGAAGTACTTTTAATAAAACCTTAGGTTCAATACAAGTGGAGGTCAGTAGACACCGGAGTAAAAATAAGCCAGCTTTCTTAATCATTTGTTGTCTTACCATGAGGCAAACCTTCTGGATCCTCATTCCTTTGTATTCCCCACATCACGTAGAGTAATGATGGACATATACTAACTAGATTGCACAATAAATGCTTCATGTTGATTGATGATAGAATTTCTATTTCTCTTTAGGGAAGTGGCCATTGAAGCTTGGCTGCTTTCCTCTTTGTATTTGTCTGCCAGCATTACACATTAATTAGGCTATGCATTACAATATTCAAATATATCACTTCCAGAAAAAAACAAATCTTCCTAAAGTGTTTTCTCAAATTTTAACTACATTCTGCTGGCTATTTTCCAAACTTGTGACTTTTTTCCTTTGTAAGCTTTTCATACAAAGTGGATTTTTCAATTTAAAAGAATTATAGACTTATATAGCAATTCTAGCTTTGTTGACAATAGAAAACACTCTAACAAGAAGGAGGAGTTGAATAGAGAGCCAGTTTTTCTCTACCAAAAATGGAAACATAAAAGATATTTGGAGAATTTATATTTGTTTTCCTCCTGTGGAAAATTTAAAGAATTATTTTTAAGGTCATATTAGAAACTGTTCTGAGTGAATGCAGTAAAGGCCTCCCTAGTGAGTTGGAGTGGTTTCCAAATGAATCCTGTCAAAAACAGATCTTAATCTTACTTAGAAGCTTTAGAACATACTTTCAAAATGTCTCTGTCCTGTACTTTCCAATGAGAATGAAACAGGGCAAATGAGAGAGTGAAAATGGCCCTGGAGAGTTGTTTGCTAACCATTAAAGCAACTCAGGATACTGAACTGGAGGAAGTTATTATTTTTATCATCAAAGTTTGTTTCAGTACAGGCTTTAAATGGAAGCATAATTGCTTTAGAAAGTGCTTGGGGATGGATGGTGGTGAGTGGGCACAGGAGGCCTGGACTGTAAATTAATTCAATCAGCCAAAGAAGGGGCACTCAGCCCATCTACTCTATCAGGGCTGTCCATTCATTCATGAACTATGAATATAATTGATTCAGCACATCTGACAATCAAAAAAAAAATATCCACTGAAGTTACCAAGGACAGGTATACTTTTTTTAAAGGCAATGGAAATCACAATGTATAAAGTGAGCTTCCTTGAAGGCAAATCATTTTTATTGTATCATCGCATCAAAATCAGTGTTGTTTTCAGAAGAGTGTATTTTGCTGAAAAGTTGTAATAAGTCTCCTTCTTTCTCACCAATTGTACGTCAGCAAGACCAACAAAACTATGCTTATTATAGTCATACATATGTCCTGCCTTTACATAAATGAAGTTCTAAAAGACTCAAAACTGGTTAAAAGTATAGACACAACCACATACAAAAATCACTATTAAAACTCAGATTCTCTGGCCTTACTCTCTCCCTGCCTATTCTCCTTCCATCCATTATCATTATTTCTTCAAAGAGTTTTTTGCCTTCCTGTTTGGGAACTGGCCAGACTGAATTAAAGATGTAGTCTTTGTTGGTGAGAGACCTTATTCATTGTTTATCTGAAGCCTGTCATGAGGTGTATGGAAGTCATCTGAGCAAGGGAAAGGAGTGTCTCTTGGGAGGCTCCTTAGGTTGTCTGCACTAGAGGTCAGTAGTACAGATTAAGCATTTCTGAGTTAAAATTTCAAGAATTGCTCTTTCAATTCAGCAGTTGAATTTTCTTGTTGAATATATGTACTTCATGAGGAAATAAAAGATTATTTTAAGCTTTTTAAAAAAGATGTTATTTATTTATTTTTAGAGAAGGGATAGGGAAGGAGAAAGGGACAGGGAGAAACATCGACATGTGAGAGATACATTGACCAGTTGCTTGCCTCTGACATGCCCCCAACTGGGGACCTGGCCCACACCTCAGGCATGTGCCCGGACTGGGAATTGAACCAGTGACCTTTTGGTTCACAGGCTGGCACTCAATCCACTGAGCCACACCAGGCAGGGCATATTTTAAATTTTTAACTAATTTATAATCTTTCTCTTTATCACCCTTTTAAGGAAATAAAAATATCAAAATGTTATGATATCTTTTTATAAGTAAACACTTAAAGGTCATGGTGTGAAACATGATTAATAAAGATTCTGGATAAATAAAATACATCAAATATGCAACTTAAGAAAATACATGAAAATAAAACATTAAGCAGAATAATCATAGAGAATTTCAATCCTAAATAATTTTAGTAACTTCACTTAATGTATTGAAAATGCTTTCACATGTTATATCAATGAATATCAGTAAATCCTTTCAACAAATTTTAATGTATCATGTGCAATTTGGCTAAGTGGATACTCAGTTGAAGTAAAGGGAAGTTGGAGAAGTGAGATATTGTTTCCTATTTTTGAAACATGGGGGACATTTTCCTTCCTTCTTACTTTTACTTACTTTCTTGATATAATCCCTATGTCTGATGTCTTGGAACAAATGGAAATTATTGTTTTTCAAGGCAAAAATTGTCTCTGTAGAAAATGCTACCTTGTATATAGAAAAAGCTAGTTAGTAGAAGCAACTGGGTTTTTCAACATATTAAAACACTAATTCAACAAATAAAAAATCAACTGTATTTCTATAGGTTTGCATCAAACAATTTTAAATTGAAATTTAAATATATTAAAAAACATTAAGAATAAGAAGTACTAGTGTTACATTTGATGAAAGACATCCAATACATGTGCAATACAGAAACTTATAAAATGCGGCTGACAGAAATTGCAAAGAGCTAAATTAATGGAAAATATGCCACATTCATGCATTATGATTATACTTTTATAACAATTTAAAATCTAAATAATTAAAATTCTAAAAGCATTTTTTACTTGATGGGAAGTACAGAAGTGGAAGATGGGCCAGGTTTGTTCCGTGAGTCAAAATCTGTTGTCTTCTGCTGTACATATCACAACTGATCAGTACATGAACAACAGCATAAGGCTGCTGTCTGTATCTAATTAGTGTGTACTAGCAAAATGAACAACTGACAGGAAAAATTAAGATATGTTTAATATCTGTATCTGTGAAATATGCCATTGGTACTTTGATAGGTATTGCATTGAATCTGTAAATTGCTTTGGGTAGTATGGACATTTTAATGATGTTAATTCTTCTGATCCATGAGCACGGTATACGTTTCCATTTGTTTGTGTCTTCTTTGGTTTCTTTCTTCAGCGTTGTGTAGTTTTCTAAGTATAGATCTTTTACTTCCTTGGTTAGGTTTATTCCTAGGTATTTTATTTTTCTTTTTGCTATATCGAATGGGATTTTTTGCTTGACTTCTGCTTCTGCTCTTTCATTGTTGGTATACAAAAATGCCTTTGATTTCTCGATATTGACTTTGTATCCTGCTGTTTGGCCAAATTCATTTATTAGGTTGAGCAGCTTTTAGATATGTTTAATATCCGAACATCTACTTTTAAGTATAAGTAACTTAGGTTAAATTTCTCCTCTACTTTTTATGCTTAATTTTAATCAGTCAGTGGAAGTGTAAGAGCATATTTATCATTGTGAATAAACTGATTAATAATGATAAAAGTGGTTAATTTTGTGTACAAAATAATCTTACAGGTTTTATATCATCAATCAGTAAAATATTAATAGCTAGATAACATTTCAAATCACATATATCTTTTGAACCAAGCATGCTGATAACATTATAAAATTTGAAGTAGAATACTAAGGATTGTATTATTTGCTAATTCCAATCTTATGGAATTATCTGGGATTTTATGACTAATAACATTAAAATAATCTGTATAAATTGTGATTAATTTTTATTACTCATGGTCTTCTGAGAAGAAAAGTATTATTTTTTTAGTTTTTCTATTATTTAAAGATGAATTAGAAACATAATAGTCTAGCTCAACATTTTCCTTCAAAATAATATGCAGTGAAAAATTTCATATTTAGCCATCTTTGATTCAAGAATAAGAAAGAATTTGAAAAGTGAAGAAAAATAGTTTTTGAAGAAAAATGAAGTATTCAAAACAACTTTGTTGTCATCAATCAAATTTCAAGACAATGCATTTTGCAAGAGTGCTTTAAGAAGGCAATTCCTTGTAGCTTTGCATGTATTGCGGCTAAAATTTAAATATGACATATTGAAACAATTACCATGGCTACAACAATTTTAAAGAAACATGAAGGAGTTTTTAGAACTGTTCATGGTCTAAATTCTAGGTACTATGTTCTATCTGGAATCTTATTGTTGTAAAATTTGAATTATTCTGCTATAAACCTGAAGATTTGTGATTTTAGTAGAGTATTTCCATGTCTTGTACATTGTACATTTGAACATGTCAAAACAGTAAGAAATTATCTTTAAGTCTGACAGCTCAGTGGGTAATGATGAGTTCATGGTGCATCTACTTGACTGGCTTGCTGAGAAATTTTGTGGTCTCAAATAGCCAACAATACAGTGACTTTAACTGTAGAGAGATTTCTCTCAGTTAAGAAAACAAGAAAAATGTTATACAATTTTATCAACAGTCAAACAAGATCTGGTAAAGATCTTGAATGATTTATGTATTACAAGCACATGACATTTCATTTCCATTCTACAGTTGTGTGTTCAGAAAGTGATGACAGCACCATGTAATGGAATTACAGTCCAGCAAGCGGAGAGACTGTGGGCCCCTTTTATCCTTCTTCTTCAGCCAGGAACAGACTGTGTCAGTTGAAGAAGTAACCAAATTCCAACGCTTTGAAAAGAAAGTATTCTTAGACAATACCTGCTGAAATATCCTCCCATTATTCTATTCCAGGGTTGATGCTGAAATTATAGTGAGAGTAATGAGAGCAGAAAAGCAAATAGAAATTGAGAGATGATAATGTTATCTTGAGAGCCATTTGCTTTGCTCCACTGTTACAGTTCTGAGCCAAAATAGAGTACTTGTTTTTTTTCCCTCAAGGATTTTGTCTAGTAGTAGTTGTGTGAACAAATGTTAGAAATAAAAATGCTACAAGGGAGGGATACAATTTTAAGTTTTCTTTGGAAATATCTAGAATGCATTGTCAAGATTCAATTTATAAGATTATGAGGATATAATTATTTTACTACAGCCAACAAAATCTTTAAGTGTAAGAATGGAACAGGAGATAATAGTTTAGATATTTTTCTGCTAGGGAGGAAGAAAAACTTAACTTCATAGCACTATTTATTTATTTAGACTTTTTTTCTTGTCTGTAAGGAAGGATTATCTATTCTCCCACATTAATTTACTCATTCAGTTATTTATTTATATAAGTTTAATTGATGGGTATTTATTTTCTATTTAGAATTACAGTTCAGCCATGGCTGGTGTAGCTCAGTGGATTGAGCGCGGGCTGCGAACCAAAGGGTGGCCAGTTCAATTCCCAGTCAGGGCACATGCCTGGGTTGTGGGCCAGGAACCCAGTGGGGGCATGTGAGAGGCAACCACACATTGATGTTTCTGTCTCTCTCTTTCTCCCTCCTTTCCTCTCTCTCGAAAAATAAATAAATAAAATATTTAAAAAAAAATAAAAAAAGAATTACAGTTCAGTAGTATCATTCATTATTTTATTACTTAAGTTGTTCTAACTTTGGCCATTGGGACTTCCTTTATGCTAGCACTGTGCATGATTCTATCTTCTCTTTCTGTCTCTCCTTTTCTCTTTCATTGCACCCCTTAGTAAGGGCATTTATTAGTGCTAGGAGCTATACTGTAAATTATTTGAGACTTACCTACAAAGTTTACCATGTTGTCTGCAAATAGACACAGTATTATTTCCTCATTTTAACCTATATATTATCTATTACTTTGCCTGACTTTGTTGTACTAGCTGAGTATGATGTTGAATAAAATGATGACAGAGGCATCCTTGCCTTATTTTCAAAATTAAAAGGAAATCATTCAATGTTTCACTATTACCTATGACTTGTAGACACCCTTTATCAAGTTAAGGAGCGTCCTTTCTGTTCGTAGTTTTCAGAATAGATTTTAAATTTTGTCAGATACATTTCTTTGTTGTTTTGTTTCTTTTGAGATGATCATGTGTATTTTCTCCTTTATCCTTTCAATATAATAAATCATATCAATTAATTTTCAAGTGTTGCACCAGCCTTACATTCCTGGAATAAAATTCCTCTTTATTGTGATGTATTGCCTTTGTATATATTGCTAGATCCAATTTAGCAATCTACTGTGGAGGATTTTTGTGTCTATATTTGGGAAATATATTAGTCTAGTTTTCTTATATGATTTTCTAGTTTTAATTTTAAGGTAAAATTTTCTCATAAAATGACTTTCAAATATCCTCTGCTTTTATATTTTGTGGAATAGATTTTATAGAAATGATATTTCTTTCTAAAATGTTTGATAGAATTTATTCATGAAATCATGTTGACCTGGAGTTTAGAGTGTGCGTGTGTTTTATTTGGAAAATTTTTCTTTGAATTTAATTTCTTTAATATATAGACAGACATAGGACTATTTATTATCTATTTCTGAATCATTGTAGTCTTTGGAAGTTGTATCTATTAAGGAATTGTTTCATTCTAAGTTGTGGAATATTTGGACATAAGTTGTTTGTACTCTTACTTTATTATTTCTCTAATGGTTGTTGGGTGTGTGGGGATAAAGTCTCCTGTTGTTGGGTGAACTGCTCTCTTAACATCAATTAGTTCTCTTGTTGGGGGTATTGTTCTGGTCTTCTGTATCTTATTTATTTTCTGTCTACTTGTTCTAATACTTAGTGGGAGGGGTTTCTTGGAGTTTCTAACTGTAATGTGTATTTGTTTGTTTCTCATTTTGGTTCTATCAGATTTTTCTTTCTGTATTTGAAGCTTTGTTATTAGCAGCATACACATTTAGAAGTCATGTATTTTTGGAGACTTGATTTGCTTCTCATTATGTAGTGTTCCTTTTTATATTTGTTAACACTTATGTTTCTTAGGTATACACTGTTGATTATTAACATAGCTGCTCCAGATTTCTTTCCATTTATATTGACTTGGTATTATTATTTATTTTTTTACTTTTTTTAACCCATGTTTGCATATGAAGGTGGTTTCTCATAGATGGCATATTGTTGGATCTTGCTTTTATCTTCAAGCTAATAATCTCTGTTTTAAAATCAAGTATGGTTGATCAATTCAAATTTAATATAAATATTTATATGGTGTAATCAGATCTGCCATTTTGCTGTCTTCCATTTGTTCCTTTTTTTGTATCATTGTCCTTCTTTGCTTAGTTTTGGGTTGATTTTTTAAAATAATTTATGTATATACTTTTCTGTTTACTTTTTTATTGCTTTTTTAAATCTAATTTGAACAACTGTAGAAGATAGATTGGAACAAATAAATAGAGCCACAGGGTTCCATGCAATTCTAGCCAAAGATCAAACATGCATGTCATTGGAGCCCTGAAAGAGGACAGAGCTGAAAAATATTGGAGGGAATAATGGCTGAAAACTTCCCATATCTGGCAAGAGATATGTCTATGTTCAAGGATCTGAGTAAACCTGGAACAGGGTAAAACCAAAGAAATCCATATGCAAACACAGTATAATTAAACTTCTGATTAAAACAGACCCCCCACCACCCAAAAAACAAACCTTGAATGAGCCAGAGATAAAAGATACCTTACATACAAAGGAAAACCATTCAAGTGATGTATGATTTTTCATCAGAAACATGGAGATCAAAAGGAACTGACAGAATGTTTTCAAGTGGTAAAGTAAAGGAACTGGCAACTCAGAATCCTATACCCAGCAAACATGCCCTCAGAAATAAGGGGGAAATCAGGCGTTATCAGGTGAAGAAAAGCTTAGAGAATTTGTTGCAGGCAACTTAACCTAAAGGAAAAAATAAAATGTTTTCTAAATAGAAAGGGAACAATAAAAGAAGAAACCTTGGCATGTGAGGAAGAAAGAAGATATTAAGCAATATTTGGAAGGATCATTAAGTAAATTTGGATACATGATACATTGAATCTCTCTGTATTGTGTCTTATAAACTACATGTAAATCTACAATGACCTTCAAATGAAATCATTAATTTGGATTAAAAAAGTCATAATTTAAAGGTAGTCTAACTTTCTCATTGTAAACATAGTGGGGACTCTCCTTCCAGCTCACTATATCCTGGAGTTGAAGCTGGAGGTCTAGAAAAGAATTTTTATTTTTAGTATGGGATTGGAAGGAAGGACATCTCTAAAGGAATGGCATAAGACTCTCCCAATTTTATGCAATAATTATGGTTTAAACAAAGTCTTAGAAGCTACATTTACCAACTTTTTTAAAAAGAAGATTTTATATATTTATTTTGAGAGAGAGAGAGGAAAGGTGGGAGAAAGAGAGGGAGAGAAACATCAGTTTCTCTCTAAATCAGTTGGTTGCCTCTGGCATGCCCCGAAGTGGAGACATGGCCCACAACCCAGGCATGTGCCCTGATAAGGAATCCAGCCAGCAACCTTTTGGTTCATAGGCTGCCACTGAGCCACACCAGCCAGGGATATCAACTTTTTTGATATCTCAAATTAATTCCTACTCCCTCTCTTTCCATACCCACTTCCTTCCTCTTCTTGACTCACTTTCTATTCTTGCTTTTCCCTCCACCTCATCTCAGCTTGCCGTACCCCACTCCTCCTTCACTCCTCCCCTTCTCTTCCTGTTTCTCCTCTCCTTCCTCTTCTATTTTTCTCTATCCATCACAGTGAAACTTCTTGAAATATAATTGTCTACAGTGTTTGTCTCCACTTACTCACCTCTGATTCTGACTTTTTCTGTTTTAATCTAGAGGCTGACCTCACCACTGCACTGAAACTTCTCTTGAACAGATCACTGAACATTTTCATGTCATTATTCTAGACTATTGTCAGTTTTTCAATATTTATTTTAGCCTCTAGAAACATCTAACACTGACATTCATTCCCTCCTGAAATACAATTTTTTATTACATTTCTTGACATGATAATTTTCCAGTTCCCTTAGTATTTCTCTGGCAGCTCTTTTACAGATCTTAACAGCCAATTTCTCTTCTTGTCAACTCTTAAATGTTGGGATGTTTTGGAATATTTTTTATGATTCTTCTCTCACTGGATTAGTGATCTCATCCACTTTTATAACTTCACTATTTTTTATATGCCGACAATTTATTTATTTTATTTTTATAAGTCTTACAGAATTTATTGTGGTGACGTTGGTTAATAAAATTATATAGGTTAGTAAGAAATTTATGATTTTAAAATGTAAATTTCTTATCTGATTCTTGGCTCTATAACCAAATGACTATCTTTATTTGGATATTCCAAGATAATACAAAACGAATATGTCTGTAAGTAAACTCACCATCTTTCTCCTACATGCATGTCTGTATTTCCCAAGTAAGTGAACAGTACTATCATTTATGCTGTTTTTTTTAATCCTCACACAAGGACTTTTTAAGTTGCTTTTAGAGAGACAGGAAGGGAGAGAGAGAAACATTAATGCAAGAGAGAAGGAATTCTATGCAGCAGAAAGAAAGAAGGAGCTCCTACCCTTTGCAACTGCATGAATGAAACTGGAGAGCATTATGCTAAGCGAAATAAGCCAGGTGGTGAAAGACAAATACCATATGATGTCACCTTTAACAGGAACCTAATCAACAGAACAAACAAAGAAGCATAATATAACCAAAGACACTGAAATTGAGAACAAGAGAAGAGAGGGGTAGGAATTTCAAGGGAAAAGGGGAAAGGTTTAGAGCAACAAGTATAAAAGACACATGGACAAAAGCTAGGGGTGGTGGAAATGGGAGGGAGGTGGGGAGAGCTGGGGCCGTGGGCTGGGATGGAAGTAAAAGACAGAAAACTGTACAAGAACAACAATTAAAATAAAATAAAAAAATAAAAAAAAAGAGAGAGAGAAGGATCAATTGGTTGCCTCTGGGGAATGAATCAGCAGCCCAAACTCTGGCATGTGCCCTGACCAGCCAGAGAATCAAACCAGCAACTTTTCACTTGTGGGATGAGGCCCAATTAATTCAGCCACACTCGTCAGGGGGTCATGCAGGTTTTTAAAGTGAGGAGTCTGGTATCATCATTTCCTCCTTTCTCTCACTCTCTCCGCATTTACTCTGCCGTTGCGTTCTATCATTTTTATTTCACCTCCCTACTGCTATTTCACTAACATAGAACATGATCAAGTTTGTGTTACTGTACCAGCTGCTCCAGTCTTGTCTCTTCCAGTTATCTCTGGTGGGAGATTCATTTAAGGATGTAGTCCACTATGTGCTACATGAGTTTTAATCAATTCGCTCATTCATTCAATTATCAAATGTTTATGGAACACTTTTTATCACGCAGCCACTGGGCCAGGCATGGGGTTGCAGTGCACAGACAGGGTCTGGAGTCCATCAGTCTCTCATTGATGCGAGTGTTGCTTCACCCAAAAGCACTTCCCCAGCCACCTTATCTACAACAGCACTTCTCTCCTTTTTTGACATATTGTACGTTGCTTTTTTCTCAGTTGTTTACTATCTTCTTATAAAACATAGACATCAAGAATGTTGGAAAGTTAAGTTTATTCTGTTTATTGCTGTATCCCAAGGTCAGAACAGTGGGTGGTACACAGTAGACTCTTTATAAATATATTTTTATTTTTTCCCACATTTTTATTATTGTTCAAGTACAGTTATCTCCATTACCCCCCTACAACTCTCCCCCACCCCATCCATCTTTATAAATATTTTTGAGTGAAACAATAAATCCTGATTTAAGGAAAATACATAAGTGGCTTACTTTTAGATAGGTAGCTGGAGAGAACTGCTAAGCTGAGACTGGAACCATGAACATGACCAAGGCATAGGAATATCATATATCATGGGACAGTATATTCTAAGAGGGTGAAGCAATTTATGCAAAACTTATCAAGTGGGAAAGTGCTCTTCATGCTCATGTAATGAAAAGAGGTCCCACTGCTAGAGGATGGGGCATGATACAAGGTGAGGTCTGAAATGCCTGAGAAAGAATTTGGATTTTATTGTAGCTACTGAGAAGGCTAGTGAATATAGTATGCTTTGATTGTACATATTCAACATATGATTAAGTATTTGTTAAGTATCTGCCTTTCTTGCCAAAAGTTTTATGGGTGTTCATGTTTTAAGCAATATCTGTTATGTTGCTAACATTTATATTATAAAATAGATTGCTTATGAAGGTCTGGAGTCAACCTCACTAACAATATTTTTTTTCATTGCCAAACTTAATAAACACCTCAGTAGGACCTGAAGACATAATTTCAACACCTTTAACTGGAATCTAATCAACAAAACAAAGAAGTAAGCAAAATATAGTCAAAGACATTGAAATTAAGAACAAACTGACAGTCACCAGAGGGGAGAGGGGAGGGGATAATGGGGGAAAAGGGTGAAGGGTTTACAGGGACAACCATAAAGGACACATGGACAATAACAAGGAGGGGACGGAAACAGGAGGGAGGTGGGGAAGGCTGGGGTGGTGGGGATGGGTGGAGGGGAAAGGCAAAAAACGGTACTTGAACAACAATAAAATTGAAAAGTATTTAATTAAAAAATGTTATGTTGAACTTGAAAAAATCATTCTCTAAGATTTTATCAAGGATTCTTTACATAGTTGAAGATTTATTATGTAGAACTAGTAAATTTTCCTTTTTGTTTGGTTATTTTTTCCCCAAAAGGAAAATTAGGGTTGACAGATGGAAATGTCCTCTTCGGTGATTTGAGTTTCCCGTTTCCTTTTGTTGGGAGGGTTCGAGCAAAGTCTGATTCACTATTTATCAGTTACTAAAAAGAATGCGTTCTTACATCAGAAGGGTTTGGACTACTGTAGAACATGAGCATTTTCTGAAAATATAAGGTCTGAGTCTTTCACGGCTTTTATTATAAATGCATTTCTAATGACCGGATGAATAAATGACAGTAGGTTATTTAGACAAAAATAATTTTTAACTCCTAACTTAGTGTTTGACCTTGAAAAGATAATTTTTGTCCTCTGATTCATCTTATATTGTACTTGAAGTCAATAGAAGTACTGATAAATATTTTTTAAGTATAACAACTATACTTAATAATAGTGATAAACTGGGAATAAAGCTGAATGTGAAACAAAGTTATGGAATCCTTCATTAGGCCAAAGTGTTTCTTATCCTGGAATTGAATCCATTTTAGGATATCCCAAGTACTCTCCCTGACTCACTTTTGGAAAGGAAGGATGAAAAATTTGTAGGTTGGAGTCTTTGACAGTTCTTATTTAGATGGAGTTATAAATCAAGTTACATGTGATGATGAGTTTCTTTGTTTAATTTTTTTAAAAGAGTCAGCAAAAAATAATCAGATTCACACTCACAGTCTGAATGTCAACCCTAAGGTTTACCAGAACCACAATATTTGGGATTAGCAGGACTGCATTTTATTTTCACACTCATATATGTTTGTTGAATAATTTTTGTCGTTCTCCCTGATAGGAGAATTTAAAGCAATTCCTTACTGATGACTTCATTGTTAGCTTTGCAGTGTTAGCTTTTTCTATCTCTTTTACTGCTGTTCTTTCTTTCTCATTTCATGTAAATGTTAGTTTTATAACTGCATATGAAAATAAGCATGACATTAATCACAGCCTAATGAACAACACAGCTATAAAAAAACTTACTGCACAAAGATATACTTAGTAACTTGAACACACCCAAATTTCCATATGATGTAGGCTTGCTAGCTCTTTACAAGCTAAAAATGTCCACAAGGTTGCTGTGGTTTAATTTATTCCCTTGATTGGAGGCACATTTATGCCTATGTGAAGTATGCCAAAGCTCAATGGAAATGAATCTCATTAGTATTTAAATGCACCAATTAATTTATGTTGTTATTTATTGGCCAATTATATTAGAAATTATAGTGTTTAACAGAAGACAATCAGATTTCCAAGAGCTATAATTTTGCTAGCAGTGGGTAGGAGACGGATACCATCAGTGCTCACAGCAATAGCATCCGCTGTGTCTTCCCCATCCTCTTCTAAATATATCTGATTTTATAAATAAGTAATGGAGGCCTAAACTACACTGTCTCAAAATTTGCATGAGGGTTCAGTGATTTAGAGTTTTAATCCTTTTCCTCACTGCTTTTTTCCCTATCCCCCAGATGAGATTGTATATACAGTAACCTAAGCTTCTTAAAACGTCTCGATTTTGCTTAAAGCTTTTTCATAATGAACTTATAAAATATATTGTGCTTTTTACTTTGAGGACTATATGGCGGCTTGTTTATATACATTTTTATTCATCACAAAACAAATCTCAGTACCTTTAAATATGACACTAAATTATATGTTGATAAAAATGAAATATCAATGACTTCCCAATTGTCTTTCTGTCTATAGGAATTCTAATCACTCTCATATCTTGGGCATATATTAATTCTTCCCTGAGTTTATTAGGAAGCAATAACCTCTTCTCTGCTTAATTTACATATACAATGTTTACATTTCTCCTGGATTTTACTTCCTTTTTTTAGCTAGTATTATTTTGAAACCAGTGAGAAAATAGGACCAAATATGTATTTGGCAATAATGGTCACCATAGTTCATCTCTCTAAGATGCTGGAAGCTATCAAAATAATTTGGTTAAAATATAAATATCTTGTTTCATAGAGCTTTGGCACTTCCAAATTTACTGACTGATGTTTTGTGAGTTGAAATCAGAGAGAATGGGATGGATTTAAAGGGAAAGCTTCCCCAGAGGGAGTGGCACTCCGTGGGAGGAGGGGACAGGTAACAAAGTGTGTATACAAGCTTGGGGTAAGAGGACATCGCCACCAGGGGGCCTCCTGAGAGGTCCTGTGAGCGACAGACCTGTAAGTGGAAGCGAGAAGTGAGACAACAAAGTGACAAAGAGGCCGCTTGGTAACACTTCACAATTCAGCACTAACTGCCCCTAATAAAAAGGAGGTTTACCTGCTCTCGTGCCTACAGAAGACCAGACCAGAACATAGGAAACAGCCTTATCTCACTTTAAGGCATGGATAGGTTGGTTGGTTGGTCATAAGAAAAACTTCTCTGTGTGAGAACACATGAAAATGTCTTTGGGTGAATTTTTGATATTTTAAACTCCAGATGCTTTAAAGAAAGTAATCACAAACACTCTCTGGATTGTTTAGTGTCGTAATTATTCTTTAACACAGAGAACAGCACTAGCAAACTTTTCTTTTTTTAGTTCTCTAATTTTACAGGAAACAACAAAGTCATAGCTTTAGGATAAGGAATTTTCTTCAGATATATATAAAGGCTATGTTTTCAGGAAATCGCTGTTCAGTGATTAATCATTTAGGCACTATGTGAGTCACAGACTTAAAGCGGTCTCAGCTTCTATCCTCATCTGCCCATAGGACAGATGACAGAGAAAAATGATGCTGATGGTTGAGTAACCCATATATGCGGGCACCACGCGCTACTGGTGTATCAATCATTTCCTGTGTTATTTCCTGTGTTATATGGCTGGCCCAGTGGGAGGGGAGGTCCACATTGTGTTGAGCATGGTGATTTCAGCACCTGACCTGGTGGTCAGGACCTGATGGCAGCCTGATCAGGGTGATGATGATAACATGACGTGAGACATCCATGAATTGAGGCCTCCATCATCCTCTATTTTCTTTCTCTTCCTTCCATCTTCCCCTGCTCCTTCCCTTCTTTTTTTTTCCCAACAAATTTGAAAAACTATGCATGTTTAAAGTAGGCATTAGAAATATGTTGGAAATCACGTACAATCCAATTCCTCGGGGAGCAAATACAAGGGTTACAAAAATCCATGCCGCCCATCTCCGTCTAAATGGTCTAATCCAGAAATGGGCCCTTAACTATAGAAGAGCTGCAATTTTTGAGCTCTTTCCACTCACCAACATCTTTACATATCAGTTAATTTCCTCGACAGTATTTATGAAGTAGAACTTATCATCCCTGTGTATAAAGGAGGAAGATGAGGCTGGAGGAGGTTAAGTAACTTGTGTGATATCTCATAGTTTAGAGGCTTTTCAAGCTGAGCTTTGAACTCTGGTCGGCTTGACCACAAGGAACAAGCTGTTAATATGCTGCTGCCTATCAGAGGTCTCATTATCTCATATTTTATAATCACAGTAGTATTAAGAATTAGGCATAATTCATCATGTCAACATTTAATTGGGAGTTGTGTGTATGACCTGGGAAAGAGGGAAGTGGAGACAGGAAAGGAAAAGTTATCACCCAGTTCTTTTATATTTATTATCTCATTGGCACATGGCATTGGGTGTAAGGAGACACTTTGCCTTTTTCCCTTCTATGCTACCATTCAGAAATCCATACATATTTGTTGAATGGGAAAATTGATAATATGATATCTATGACATAGGTGTCATGGTTCACATTTCATAGTTGAGAAAACTGAGGTTTAAAGAAGTTAAATAATTTGTCTAAAAATCGTGCTGGTAGTAAGTGGCAGAACAGGAAATTTGACTCAGATTTATTAGAGTCCAACATTTTGCTGACTAACCATTAGATAATAGCACTTTTCCCCAAAGCACCTATGCTTTAGAGACTTTAGATGTACAGAAACTTTACAATGAACAAAAAATAAAATGGCATTTTAAATGCTTTCTTCTCCCATCAGCCTGAAACAGTGCGACTCCAAGGGCCTGATGAAACTGGTTGTTTCCTAGTTCACGCTGCAGTAAGGCGTTCCAGCCAGATGGAAATTAACCGCTTCATCAAATACTCTGTTTTGTACAGCTGACTTCTTTTTTTTTATAAGTAGACTTTCTTTATGAAGTAATCATTGTCTTGGTTCAGATTCTAGTACAAGCTCTTTATTTCACTGTTGTGGACCGGGGACAAATGGTTCAAGGACAGGCACCGGTCCTGTCTCAGCTGTGCATGGTCCTGAATCAGGGGCCCTGTCCAGACCTACTGAACCCACAGTGGAGGATGTTCTGCATGTCCACACACCTTTGAGAAGTGCTGATACAGAGGACAGTTTTGAGTGCACTTTTCCATAAACATTAGGCAAAAGTTACCAAAAGGTAACTTTTTTTATATTTCACATTTGGGTACAATCTTTGGAGATGTACAATAAATAATTACATATGAATGATGTCATAAAATATAGAATTTCATATACAGAAATTCTATGGTTCTCAAAATGATCCTGTGTCATCATTTCTTTTATACATATGAGGTAATTTAGGCTTAGTGAAACTAGGAGTTTGTCCCAAACCACAAATTAGTAAATTATATATTCTAAAATTATTCCCAGCTTTTCTGGGTCCATTTCTCCAATTATTTAGTTTGTGATATTTCTTCTGTTTTCTCTCATTATGAATGGGAGAGATTTACTATGGTAGACATCCAATACAAGGTCTGTTTAGAAGGAACTTATGGATTTCACTTCACAGTGTGTCTTGTGAAATATTTATATAATTTTTATCACTTTATTTTGAAAAGTACACAACTGCATATTCAGTCTGTTAGACAACCAGTAGAAGTGCTATAATACTCAAAATTTTAAGGTCTAACCTTTACTCAGGGGATAGAGAAAAATATGAGTTTAATTATGTTGCAAATGAACATCTTGTAACATATAAACAGCCCAGAGCACATTGCATCACAATGCTCTAATAAAAAATAATTAAAACAAGGAAATAAACTGTCACAAGCACCAAAATGTACCCCAAAGCCAATAAAGAGAAAGTAAATGATATTTCCCAGAGAGAAATGTGCCGACTTGGGCATTTTTGGTGTTTTTCCAAATGGCAAAGTCTGCAAAGGAGGTAAAATTTGAATGAGAAATTGTTTGGGAGTCACGGTATTGAAAACCATTTGGTGACATCTCCTGTGTCTCAGGTTTTTTTCTTTTAGTTTTATGTGCTTCTCATTCTGGGTATGGAATGAAAATAAACACCTGCATGTCAAAGAACATCATTTATTATTCGGTAATGTAATCCTGTATATGAAAGGCAGTTGTGAGGGCATTAAATGGGTATATTTTTTATTCTTATCATTTATCACAATGTTCACATTGAAATCAGAGAGCACGTGGTAAGAAATTAAAAGCCCAAACCGTCAGGCATGTTCCCCAAACAGAAAATCAAAACATTATTCTATGGAGATTATGCATATTTTCCAGAGCACAACTGACAAACTGAATTTTGTAGGCACATTTGAGGGCAAATATAATTGAGTTAGGGCTGACATTCCCCACTACCTATAAACATTGTGGAGTTTGGACATAACAGCCACAAAAATGCAATGAACCCAGGTGACAATGCCCAGATGAATGAATTATCATAATTACTTGTGCAAAGTGATAGTTGTATGTGTGGTTACTTTTTTCTACAAGTCTCAGTTGCTCCAGAGCACATAGCCAGACTTGGATAAGTGTTCAGATGGTTGATGGCAATGTTGAAGGGGCCAGGTGGTTTTTCTAGAGTATTACTCCTGTTGCCACTGAAGTTCTGGGGCATGGGAAGTGGCAGCATTAAGGAAGAGAGTGTTACGCAAAACCTTGCACGCCCCCCTCTTTGGCGTACTGACAATGACAGTAGAGCGGAGTGTGTTGGGTAAGAGGCATCGTGTATGCATTTGGAGATGATTGGCAGCCCCAACAGCCAAAATAGTGGAAGTGACTCAGTGTTCATTCTTTTCCATAAAATTTGTGAGATATACTTAAATTATTATTAACTTTTCATAGAAAGTCTTTGAAGAAAAGTATTATTTTAGAGATAAGGATGAAATACTACTTAGTAACCACTTGTAAATAGAGCTAAGATTTCAGCTGCAGGGAGAGTAGTTGATCTCAAAGTCCAGTGACTTCTGTATTAATTTATTTTTTCCTCTCTTCTATATGAAGACATGCTACTGGCAAATTACTGGACATTGAGTCACTTTGTAGATGTTTTGCTCTGGCTTCTTTGACCTCCCAAATGGATTTGGGAATGACTATCCAAAGTTAAGGTACAGAGTATAGGCAAAGGGAACAGAGCGAATGAACCCGCTCATGCAGAGATTGAACTGAACGCTTTTTCGTGGATCTTGTGCTGCTCTTCCCTGGAGCCTCATTGAGCACATTTCAAAGTCTGGCATCCTGAACGACAGCTTCTTCATTCTCCCATTCAGCCGTTCCCACTGGATCTGTTGTTGGACCCTTAAGAATCAGTTAATTTGGTCAGTTCCTTCACCCACCATTTATAAAAATAAAATAGTGACATTAATTTCCTTTCAGGGTAATTAGGATAAATGTATTGGAAACTAAGAGCAAAATGTATTCCCTGTGAGAACAAGTTTGGGGGAAAAAATAGAACAGAGCCATTCCCTTAACGTTTCTGCAGAAACGGCATCTAATGGTGCAAATAATTTACACTTTTTGCTGCCTCAGGGTTTTGTTTTGAGGCTTAAAGACACATTATTCACATAACCTGAGTCCCCTGGTGGAGATACATTTCTTAATCTTCTCTACCGGACAAGATGGAGCCTATACAATTGGTATGGGCAATCTTTTTGGTTCAGGTTGTCAATGGGTATAGACTGAAATGGCTTCTGTCCCAGTCTTTTTGCTATTTAATATGCAATTAGTTGCTTATCTATAAATTGCATCTATAAATTTAATATTCTAAGAACACAATTTAAATTATTATCACTATGCTTTGTGTTATTGTCTAGTTTTCTCTTTATATAAATATTTTATATATTATGTATATTGCTTATACATATTGTATAGTTATACATATTTATATAATTATAATATATAATACATTTATATATAATTATATACTTAATTTATTTATATATCTTCAAAATGCACAGGAAACCTGTCATCTTACCTTGAGGTAAAACAGGAAGATACTTAGCTTTACTTCTTATAAAGTAAAAGACTCATATGCAAGGTGTTGGCCTACCAAAGATACATATTTGCAAAAGGTTTATAAGGAGAAAAGGCCAATTCGACATCCATCAGTTGCAGTAAAAATACTTCAGTGCCAAATAGCATAATTTTGAAATAATAATATATTAGTAAGAATTGAGCTAGTGTGGAAATTATTCTCAAGTAATCTTTTCTGATATTAACATGATCTGAAAGAACTATCTCAGATTTATAATTCCCAATAATGCTGAATTACTTTATTTCAAACAACCAAATCAGAGACTTGCAATAAAAATATTATATGTATCTTTAAAAAGATTAAAAATGTAGGATCTTACCATCAGGTGTTTTAGCCAAACTATATTTAAAAAAATGAAAATAAAAACAAAAACTCCTACTTTAAGTATTAAATGATATTTTGTTCAGTCTTCTCATGTAATGTTAAATGTGTTAGAAATGAATGGGAAATAGAGGTGGGAGGAACTGGATGATCTGCTCCAAGTGCCTTTATTTGATGCTGTGTTTACAGGTGAGCTGAGTCTGGACTGACTGCATCCTGGAGGTGGGGGGAGGCAAGGATGGGGTTTTTAAAAGAAAAAGTATGGGGTTTGTGGGAAATAAAGGAGGGGTTAGTTTCTTGCTCTTCTGGGTAGTGCCTCAGGGTTTCAGGTTATGAGATTGGACAATGGGTTAGGTAAAGGGCCAGGCTGTTCCCAGGTGCAGGAGGGTCAGTCTGACCACTAGCTACTGTGGCTGGTGTCAGGTGTCTATTGTGCATGGCTACCAAGAGAGTCGGGACAACTGAGCCATGGGCAGTCCAGTGGCATGGAACACTGGCCTGACCCTTTCAAAATGTTCATTTAAAATAGAGAAAATATTTTAAATCTGTTAAGACTTTATAGCAGGATGACTGGATAGATTTCTTGAGTTTGGTCATGAAAATGGAAATTAAGTGAAATTAAGGAGAGGGGCTAGAAAGCTCCCTGCTAGTTGTGATGATAGGTGGTTCCCTTCTTACTGTTCTAGCAGAGAATGGACATCATTGTCACTGCACGTGGAACTTTTATCAACACAGAACTTGGGGTGACAGCAAGAGAAGTCTGAGGAAATTTCAAAGGATCACAGTCATGAAGATAATTTTCTCTAACCAGAGCAGTATTAAATTAGACTAAATAAAAATGAGATGCCTAGAACATCTCAAATATTTGGAAATTAAACAACAAACTTCTCAATAATCTCTGGTTCAAAAATAAATTATAAGGGAGTTTAGAAAATATTTTAACCTAAATGATAATGAAAATGACATACCAAATTTTGTTGGATGAAGTTAAAATTAGAGGAAAACATACACCTTTAAATGCATATATCAGAAAATAGTTTTAAATTTTAGAGATCTAATTTTCTACCTTAAATAAAAAAGAAGGGCATGTTAAAATCAAGTAAGTAGATAAAGGGAATTACACAGATTAGAGTAGAAGTTAATGATAAAGAAAATGGAAATAAGAAAATTAACAAAGTCAAAGGTGGTTCTTTAAAGGGATTATTAAAATTGACACACTTCTTACCAGACTGATTAAAAAAAGAGAGGAAGTTGAACTGTCAGCACCAGAAAAGCGTCATTATTCTATTGATGTGCATTGTGGGATTGCATTTGCTCTGACGAGGAGGCATAGGTAGCTGCCGATGGGAAGTCTGCCTGGTGCTGTTTCTCTGATCAAGCCTGGCAACACAGGTCAGGTACCTTAAAGTTGTTCATACCCTTGAACAAGAAATGTAGCTTTTAGGATTGTATCCTGAGGAAAACTTTAGATACAGGATCTAAGATTGATGTGTAAAGTTGGTCATTACATTATCATTTACACTGGGCAGAAAAGGTACCCACCTACTATTCCCATAATAACTGATTAGACAAACTAAGGTGCATCTATGAGTTGAAATATCATGTGGCCAGCACATACCACATTTTCAGTATTTATCAAATGACAGAATGTTTACTTTATATGGTTTAATTTAAAATTGGAGTATAAAATTACATATGTAGCATTGTCCAAATGTTTATAAAGTGTGGCGTATGTACTCCTCAAACTGACATAATTTTCCTTTATTTTGCCAGAGATAAAATATACATATAATTTTAAAAAGAAGGTGTATGTGCTACACTGAAGGAATAGAAGTTCTGATACAGTGAGGGAAAGAGTGTGTGCATTTAGGAGCTTTTCATACCCGCTGCTGAGACACGGAGGAGGACTTTGACCAGCTAGAAGACTGGAAGGACAGGAGAAGGCTCTGTAGAAGTAGAAACTAGGAACGTCTGGAGAGGCGAGCTGGGTGAAAAAAGAAAATCATGACTCTCTTTGACAAATTCAGGTTTGCTCTCAGATTGTATATTTCACCTTCCACATTATTTTTTAGGGCTGACATAACAAACGAGCACAAACTGGGTTGCCTGGAACAACTGCCATTTCCTGTATTGCAATTCAGAAGGCCAAAGGTCCAAAGTCAAGTTCTGGGTAAGCTTAGTTCCTTCTGGAGGCACTGACGACTCTTCCACGCCTGTCTCCTACCTGCCGGTGGTTGCCAGCAGCCTTTGGAATTCCCTAGCTTGTAGCTGTGTTACTCTCATCTCTGCCTCCATCATCACATGGCCTTTTCTGCTGTATATTTCTTTCTTTGTCTTCTATTCTGATAATGGCACCAGTCATTGGACTTAGGGTGAATCCTAATCCAGTATTACCGCATATTAATTTAACTAATTAAACCTGCAACCCCCGTATTTCCAAATACAGTCACATTTTGAGGCACCAGGGGGACCTGAACTGGGTAGGAAGGAGGGACACTGTGCAATCCACTACACCTTCTCTCTTTTCTTTTTTGTTTTGCTGAACTTGGAATGGAGGGAGGTAGTGGAGGTGAAGGTGGAAACATCTATAGTGAGCAATTCAAAGGTGCTCTGTGAAGAACCTTTGAAATAGGAATAAGCCAGTTTTAGCTTCTTCAGTGAATAAAAGAAGGTATGTGGATGTCCTTCTATAAAGGATTGGGTACAACTCAGCTTAGTAAGAGTTACGCTTAAAATGTCTGTTTATGTTAGACTAGATTTCCTCTTTTGGAACATGAGATTTACTTTATAATTTTTGGTAACAATTTATACTGTATCTGTGCGAGACATGGTTTTAAATCTGAGAAAATATTTTTCTATATTGGGCATAGTGCCTAGTTCTCGATTTCTACCTAAGCTAATTTCTACCTAAGCTAATTATACAGTGCTACTAAAACTGCATCGCTCTAAGTCTACTTAGCAATTATTTATTGAAAATGTTTTTAATTCTCTTTGATGACATTTTCAAATATAACTTCTTTTTTCCTAACATTGCTGTATAATCTCTTATTAGGAATGCTAATCTCAAAACTTAATAACTAGACAGCTTTTTGTTATTATAATGGCAATCACTTTAGATATTTAGACATTATGAATCTAGCCCTATGATTGCTTTATTCTTTAAACAATTACTAAGAGCTGAGAGCTTAATACTCAGATGCCACGAGGTATCAGGTAGCTTCTTTGCTGTTGACAAGGCAGCTAGCCCAGTTATGATGCCTGTTTTTAAGTTTTAGTAGTAAATTATTTCTTAAAGGAAAACATTTATAGGCAGAACAGGATACAATCACAATAATATTTCTAATATTGTATTTAAGTAATAAAAATGACTAAACAAATTTCAATGAACTCATTTTAATTATCAAGTCAAATTAGGAGAAGTCAAAAGTGTCATTTAAATTTGAGGCTGTCAATCAGTCTGCTGTCCATCAACACAGAACAGGTCCATCACCATAAAGATCCCTCTTGTTGTTGCCCTTTTATAACTAACTATACCCAGTACCTCCTCCCACACCCAGTCCCTGGTACCCTCTCATCCATTCTCTATTTCTACAATAACGTCATGTTTAGAGTACAGTATTCATTCATGAAATCATATAGTATGTAACATTGGGGATTTTTTTTCAGCATAATTCTTTTAGGATTCATCCAAGTTAGTGTGCATAGTAACAGTAATTTTTAAAGTAACATATCAAGTTATTAATTGCATAAATTAACATCATTTTCTATAAAATATAGATTTTCTACCTAAAATATGTATTATAGAGCAAAATGATAATAGTGCATAGGAGAGATGGCAGTGAATAGGAGTGTTTGTATTATTTTTATTATAATTCTCATAGTTATGATTATGTGTATGACATACAATAAAAAGTATGTACATATAAAATGAGGAGGGCAAGGGAAGCTTCAAGGGAGATAGGTAGCTCCACGTGGTTACTGAATGGTTAACACAGTGGGCCTCAGGATTTTCATTTTTAAATAAAAAGAAAGTATATTAGTTCTTTTGAAATAGAAAACATCTCTATGTCACCAAAAGGAATACGTCATACGAATCTTTACATAAGGGAAACTAAGCTGTCGATGCACAGTGTGTTTCTCTGAGATTTAGCAAAGGGTACAAAACATTCCTACTGGATACCACCTTCTTCTTTCAATCCCTGTGAAAGCCCAGGAATCGACATTAAATTATAAATATGCTCAATCTTAACTAGATTCTTAGATATATCTTCTCCCAGCTACTACTTACTTTTTGGACATTTCCCTATTTTGGCCTTTAATTTATAGGAAGGGATGAGAGAAAGTGTGTAGTTTAGTCTGAATTTGTTCATTGAAAATTGACTTTGAGTAGAGCCAATTGGTGAATTTTACTGAATGATAATTTGCATAGTATACAGTATATAATTTACCTTAACAATATAATTTTATTTTTGAAATGATTATGAAATAGGTAAAACATGCCAATGATTAAAATACCAGTAATAATAAGTCAAGCTACTTTATGAATTTTGGATAGTTTTTCATATTAAAAGATCAAGGAAAAACCCACAAAGACCTCTATAACTTCACAATATCCTCATATTCTTTATATTATTAAATCATTTTACTGATGAATATTAAGTATGATCAAGTTAACTTGATATGTCTGGGGAATCTCTGGATATCTTGACGAAATACTAATCAACTGATCAGGTCACTAGATTATTTAATTAGCTTACTTTAATTCTACTTCCAAGCCACTCATTATGATTCTTAACATAATATGTGAGGAGACATTATTAAAACTTCCTGATTTTATAGCCTCCTCATAAATCAGTTGTAAGCACTTAACCAGCTGGGTCCTGAGCTCTATGAACTGCAGGTAATAAGCCATTTTTTTTCTCTGCAAGTTAGAATCTCAGGGCTTGCTATGTTAGTGTTTTGTGCGTGTGAAGTAATTTTGTTTCAGATCCATTGCAGGCTGTGGAATGGATGCTAAGTTATCTTAATATTAGTGAGTCTTTCATCTCATTAATAAAGCTCTGCATTTGAGAATATGGAAAAATACTACAAAATTGCATATGAAGACAACAAGAGTGAATTACATAGTGTTTTATAAGTTCATGATATTGCTGAAAGCAGGCATTTCTTTATATTTGTAAAGAATATTTATTCATGTTATATTTAACAGCAGTAATTTTTAAAACATGAAACTTTTACTTATATTGAACAGTAGTCATTTTTAAAACATGGAAGTTTAGCAACTATTCCCAGTACTTCTAACTGAATAGCTAATCAGTAAATATAATAAATGTTAGTAATGTGAATAAAATTGAGAAAATTTTGTTTACACTCATTGCCTGTGTATACACAAACACACTGTTACTGAAATACATTATAGCAAAAAATTTTTAAATCAGTACTATATGACCAAGGCATCACATGTGACAAAAATAAAGGTTTATTGATAACTTTGTCTAATTGTTTAACAAATAAATGAGGTCATCATGTAAGAGCTCATAAAAAGTTTTTCCTAAGTAGGTATAAATCTTAGTTTAAAAAAAAAAGAAAGAAAAAGAAAACAAAACAAGACCATCTGGTTTTCTCAGTATTACACTTCAGAATATGAGTGATGTGATTATGTCCCTGTGTGGGTGTGTGATCCAATTATCAGCAATTGAAAATATTCACTAATGCAAAAGTGGTTATTAAACATTTACCTAAGCCCCTTGATGTTGAATAACTGCTATAATTACTTTTTCAAATATTATTTCCAGTAAATAAAGAAGAGGTGTCTACGGCCTCTATTTGAAATATAAAAACAATAATAAGCAATTCTAGAGATAGAATTACTTGTGATTAGCTCCACAGGATGATGCTGTATGTTTTAAGAAGTAGTCTCAACAAAAGAAGGGAGGGGAACATGTGAGTTGGGATTATGGCCTGGGTATATATAGCATGTAACTTTCATCAATATCATATATCCAATGACATAATAAATACATACTTCATGATTAAATGCAATTCAACTTAGATAAGAAATGTCAAAAGTAGTCTGGGTCTCTTCTTGAGTGGTTGGATCAAAGATGAAAAAATTAAATGGAGTTGGATATATTTTCTCATCCCACCTCTGGGAGTTCAAACTATTACTCTTTGGAATCCAGTGTGGTACGTACTGGGGGTGTTGAAGGAAGATGCAGCCTGGAGCCAACTGCTGCTGCTTGGGTGGAGTGCATCTATGGCTGTATGCTCGTATGACAATGTGAGCAAACAGGAAGAAGGAAATTTCTTCTGCGCTCCTCCTACCTTTTAATCTACCCCTGCTGGTGCCAAATGTGATGAGAACCTATTAGGGTGGTTAATTGACAAAAGAAAAATATAGTTTACAAACTCCCAACCAATGGTATGCTGATGTGTATTTAACAAGAAATAAGAAAGAGAGAGCCTAAATTTGTAGAACTTGCCTATATTTATAGTGTAAATACTTTCATTACAGTTGATCTCAAGGTATTGACATGCTCCAACAATATGAAGAAGTTATTCATATATAATACCAATATAATTGATGTAAATGACCTCAAAGCAGAAAATAGTAAAATGTAGTAATTAAGAAGTGAACATTTTGAGTATTTATTTCCTTTATATTTAATATTATTTAATGTTAAGTTTATGTAATTTAATTTTAAATAATGACTATTTAACAACCAGCTTTCAAAATTCCTCAATAATTTGACAACTGGATTATAATTACAGATACATTTTGGCTCTAATACACCACTGGGTCCAGGCCAATATCAATCACAGAATAGACAAGTAAAGGTTAGATTTGGACCAGAGATAATAGATTAAAAGCAGATGCGACTCATCTCTCTCCTTATTCATCTTAGTTCGTCGTTTGAACAACTTTTGCTGTACTTAAAAAGAATCAACTATTTTTTAAAAAAATATGTGCTCACCCTCATCCCTAAGATTCCAACAGTCTCTATATCTGGGCAGTGAAAATACCCCTCTCATTTAGTCACACTTCTGATTGAATGTGAGAAGCTAAAGAATGGATTAGAATATTAATAACTTCCAGCAATCCCTATACACAATAATAAGAGAAAATAAAGAGTAAAAGGGAATTAGTTAATTCCCACACACTAGTTAATGTGTACAAATATCAATGTATGTAACAAGCAAAAATGATGATATGTATAGCTGCTACAATCCTTTTTCTGTAAATGGCTATGAAGTTGTCATTGATATTTTTACCTCTATTACTCTACTAGCTATTCTGTTTTCTCAGGTCAGCACCTTATTTTATTGCAATTTTTTTTATTGTTGTTCGTGTACAGTTGTCTCCATTTTCCCATCACCACTTCCCCCCACCCTACCTACCTCCACCTCCCACCCTCAATCCTTCCCCTCTTTGGCTTTGTCTATGGGTCCTTTATACCTGTCCCTTGACTTGACCCTTCCCCTTCTTTCCCCCATTACCTCACTCCCCTCTTTGCCCTCCCCTCTGGTGACTGTCAATTTGTTCTTTATTTCAATCTCCCTGGTTATATTTTGCTTGCTTGTTTTGTTGGTTAGGTTCCACTAATAGCTGAGATCATATGGTACTTGTCTTTCACCTCCTGGCTTACTTCACTTAGCGTAATACTCTCCAGATCCATCCATGCTATCATGAAGGGTAGGAGCTCCTTCTTTCTTTCTGCTGGGTAGTGTTCCATTGTGTAATTGTACCACAATTTTTGATCTACTCATTTACTGATGGGCACCTAGGCTGTTTCCATCTCTTGCCTTTTGTAAATTGTGCTACTGTGAACATTGGGTTGCATACATTCTTTTGAATTGGTGTTTCAGGATTCTCAGGGTATAATCCCAGCAGTGGAATTGCTGGATCCAAAGGCAGTTCTATTTTTAGTTTTTCAAGGAAATTCAATACTGTTTTCTACAGTGGCTGCACCAGTCTGCATTCCCACCAATTACTGCAATTCTTTAACTGAAGGTTTGGAGTCTTTAGTGACCTTTCCCTTCATTGATTTTCCATTAACTTTTATCATTTGATATGGAAGTAATAAACATCTCAAAGAATCCCCAGCATTCCAGACAAAGTCATTGTACAGCAAAAATCCAGTTTATCTTTGACAATCAGGAACAATTATACTCATTATCCTAATCCTCACCTGTTGGTTCAGTGATACAAAGAGTCCCAAATGGCCAGATCACAGTCCCAACATTGAGATCAGTGGAACCATTGTTACATCTTCTGATAAAAGCATTTCTTTGGTGATAATTAAGACCCCAAACTAGAATCAATCCTAACTTCTTGAGTAGGAAAAATTTTTCAGAATGGATTATTAGCTGTCATAGCAAGTAAAGTCACTTTCACTTCTTAATTCCTGTACCTGTGTATTACAGTATGGAAGAAACAACACTATGTATTGAATTAGTGTTTCAGGATCCTTAGGCTGATTTAATACATAATCAGTATTCCGTAAAACAGCAGTCCAGTATTTCATGGTATTTATTTCACAGCTAGCAGCATAACTGAGTCACTAATAGGCTTTGTTGTTCTGTTCTCTCAGGCCAGCTCCTTCGGGATGAGGGTTATATGATAAGACCGGTGATTCATTCCCTGGACATGACCATGGCTCTACTTCTGCAGTAAAATGAGTTCCTCAGTAATGAGAAACATCATGTGGAATGTGCAGAGAAGAAGGCATTTCAGAAGTTCACAGATGGTAGTGTTGGCAGGGAAAACAAGTCCATATCCAAATGCATGGCTATTTCTTTGGCCCAGGGAACAGGGAGCTAACGTGAAGGGGAAAGTCCCTTCTTCCCTCTTCCTGGCTTCCAATTTTTCTCTAGTTCTCACTACTGGTAGGAAACCAATCTACAAAGGACAACTGTAGTTTGCAGAGTCTAATCTCAGCAACAGCACAATGCTGACTATGGAAGGTTAGATTTGAGTTTGAGAATGTAGTTTAACATCCCACGAAAACAGTTCACATTTTAATTACCCAGCATTTATAGCCACTTTTAAATAAAACACCCATTTGTTTATCAAATAGTTACTGAGAATCTATTAGATACTAGACTTTGTGCTAGAGGCTAAGGATAAATTAGTGACCAAAAATAGATGTCTGGGCTCTCCTGAAGCCTACATTATCTTTCTCAATATTAACCAAAAGGTCACCTTGGTTATGTGTAATTGCAAACTAAAAAGAACATAGGTATATAAAAATATTACAAGTAAACTTGAAGTGAGTAAAGAAGGACTTCCCTGAGGAGGTAGCAGGGTGGCTGTGCTGGGGAAGCAGCCATTGAAGGCACAGCCTGTGCAAAGGCCCTGTGGTGGTCCTGGCGGGGGCAGACGAGTGAAGAGAGATGAAGCTAGCCAGGAAGGTGGCTTTAGACCCAGAGTCTTATAGGATTTTGGTTCATATGTAAAGGAAAAAAAAGTTACCAAAGTATTTCAAGGGAGATATTTCAGTTTTGAGTGTTAAAATAAATGTTCTATATTTTGTGGGGCTCTGAGTAGATAAATGGAAAATGGTTAATCTAAGTGCATAATGAATTGCAGTTAAATCTTCAGTTATTTATAGAAGGAGTATTCATTTACTGGAATCGTTTGGCAAATATTCAGAGCTTTGCACATCAAAATTTTGCAGAGGGTGGTGGATGACAGGCCCCAACTAAAAGTTACCACTCTGCCCAGGGAATATAATTTTATTTTAATATTAACATGTCAAAGAAAAAATTACAAGATAAAAGGCATTTTTTTGTTATAAAGTGGATTAGCATGGGAAGTTTCTTACCTTCGTGATTGCCACGCCTCTCTCCATCATCTTGGTAGTTCTCGAGTGCCTCATCCCAATGTCTCATGCCTCCCAGGAAACTATCCCTACTGTATCCACTCTACCTCTTGTGTTCATGGCCACATTCTGAAAGTGTAACTATTATTATTATTTAACAAAGAACCACATAAAATAGAAGAAGTATTAATATTACTGAGGAGTGCCTCTCCACCCCACTCCTCCTTAAAATGATTCCCAGCTTTTAACACATGCAGCTTGGAGCAATAACTCATAAATAGAATTTGCTGTATGAAATCTGGTCAAAATATTTTAATAAATGCCAATGATCATGGATAAATGCTTAACGACTCTCATATAGAACAGAGGGAACTATAAATATCATTTTAAATAAAGCAAGATGAGACAGCTTTTAATATTAGGGAACTAGGAGCATATGGTCTCTTTGCAAAATCTGGAAATATCCCACGTGGGTCTAGAGAAAGAAATGAGCTCTAAGAGGCTCAAGAGGCAAGCTTTCCTCTCTGCACCCTTGCATGTCATTTCTTTGTGTTTTTTCCCTGTCTTTCTAGTTGGAACTAATAGTTAAATTATTAAGTAACAGTGAAATGTTAGCTCTTTGGACTTATACCTTTTTGCCAAACCCTCTTCATACCACCTCGGAAGAGACTTCTGGGGAAAAAGGAGAAAATGCTGAATGGGACACTGTAGATGGTGGAGAAAATGTTCCTTGTACTTAGAATACTATCTGAATATTTTGGAAGATTGATTGCATTAATGAATTCTATTCTTTACCCTTCCTTTATGTACTTTCTTGGTTTCATGGCTTTAGAATTCCTTGTACTATAAAATGCAGAGTATGTATCCATGACCTTTGACTTTTGGGTTGGGCCAAGTGACTCACTTTGAACAGTGGGGATACAATGGAAATGGTAGGGTACCAGGTTCTAGCCCAGGACTTAAGAAAGCTCTCTGGTCTGTACTCCCTTTTCTGGACTTCTGCCATTGCCTCAAGAGAACAGGCCTTTCTGCAACTGTGGGTTCATGGAGGATGAGAGATTCTCGGGACAGAGCCTTCTCAGTTTGGCCCCATCTAGGTGCATTTATTTGCAGATGAACAAGCTAAATATTAATAGGTATTTATTGAACAATAAATGTCATGCTGCATTTTTGTGGCAATAACTAACATATTTAATGATAGCTTTATATTTAAAGTAATTTCACTGGGATATAGTGTGAAAGAGCAGAAAATATGAAAGCTCATCTAGATTAAAAATATGTCCTTTAAAGAGATACTTTAGGGATTTTTAACCCTAAAATCCTCTTAGGTTTAAAAAACTCTGAGGAAAGAGATTTCAAATACTCTTCTACTTCAGAAGTTCTTCTTTCTAAAGGTGAATCCAGTCCATAGTGTTGCAGTTTATGACTTCTTGCCATCAAGGAATTTTAAACAGAATTGATTAAGCACTTATTTTAGAAATTATTTTTACTTTGTCAGGAAAATCACTTTATTTGCATTTATTTTTACTGTGTTTTTTTGCCAATGCCATTCAGCCCCTTATACCTCCTCTCTCTGCAATCACCACACTGTTGTCCATGTCCATGTGTCCTTTCACGTTTTTGCTTGATCTCTCCACCCCCCTAAACATGCCCTTCACCCCCAAGCTGCCATCCTGCTCTCTCTGTGAGTCTCTGTTTTGCTTGTTAGTTCAGTTTGCTCATTAGATTCCACATATGAACGATATCATGTGGTATTTGTCTTTCTCTGACTGGCTTATTTCACTTAACTAAATGTTCTCCAGATCTATCCATACTGTCGCAAAGGGTAATTTTTTTTTCCTTTTTTACTGCTGAGGAATATTCCATTGTATAAATGTCCCATAGTTGTTTTATCAACTCCTCTATTGTTGGACATGAAAATCACTATAAATTAATACATTTATCCTACTTTCAAGTTCTATGATATATTCTTTTATTGCTCTATTCTCCCCACTCTTTAACATATTTGTTCACCATTCTTTTGACTATTTTAGATTTCCTTTCATATTCTGTCAGAAAGGATTTTTTAAAAAATAAACCAACAAATACATAGAATAAATAGAATACGGTCCAGTTGAACCATATGTTGGATCTGGGTAATATAAATGGTAGGGAATTTGACCCCTGGTTTGACCAATGCACCTGGGACACTGAGAAAAGTAGGAGTAATAACGAGTAGGATGGCAGCTTAATGCTAGTTCAGAACGAGCTCCTAGAGATTCACAGAGTTTAGGTCCTTATACTTGAAGAGTCCCCAAAAGTGAACCTGCCATCTTGGATCATGAGGGTGAAACTACAAGCTTTGCTTGGCAGAGCAGAAGGAGCCTCATTTTTTTGTGGTTTACTAGAGAGCTTTGCTGACTTTGAAAGTGCCTACTTTCTGACCTTATTTTATATTAGAAAAAATGAGTAAGTAGCATTTGTTCTATGTAAGCAAACTAATATTTGAAACTAATGTAATTATAATGCAATTGGTTACTACACTAACTAATGTAACTAATACACTTAAAGTTCATATTCATCCCTGTCTCCCCTGAGGCATAACAATACAAAACAAAGGCTTCAGTAGTGCTTATAAGAAGAATCAAGGAAACTTGGTAGGTGGTCCTTAATCTCTAGAACCATTTTATTTTTAATTATATGTTATTAATTGTGGTATTAAGTTGTCCTGATTATTCTTCCTTCGCGCATCTCCATCCAGCACCCCACACTCCCTCAGGCAATCCCCCCACCCACCATTATTCATGTCCATGGGTCAATGTGTATACGTTCTTTGGCTACTCCATTTCCTATACTGTACTTTATATCCATATGGCTATTCTGTAATATCTATTTGTATTTCTTAATCCCCCTCACCTCTTGATCCATTCCCCCTCCCATCTGGCAACCTTCTGGTAACAAACTTCTTTCCTCTTGCTTTTAAGAGTCTCTCTTTATCTTTAACCTTTGGCCTTTTAATAATAATGTTTCTTGGAGTTGACCCCTTTGCACCCATCATAATTGGGAGCCTCTGTGCTTCCTGGACTTGCTTGTCTATTTCCTTCACCAAATTAGGGAAAAATTTTTCCACTATTTTTTCAATGAGATTTCCAATTTTTTGCCGTTTCCCTTCTCTGTCTGTCACCCCATAAGGTGAATGTTGGACTTCTTACAGTTGTCCCAGAGGCTGTTTACACGATCCTCATTCTTTTGGATTCTTATTTCTTCTTGTTCTGCATGGTTGTTTTTTGGTTCCTTATGTTCCAAATCGTTGATTTGATTCTCAGCATTATCCATTCTACTGTAGTCTCCCTGTAAATTTTTCTTTATTTCATTTAGTGTATCCTTTGTTTCTGACTGGGTCTTTTTTATGCTGCCGAGGTCCTCACATGTTCCTTGAGCACTTTATAAACAGTATTCCGAACTCTGCGTCGGACAGATTGCTCGTCTTCATTTTGTTTAGCTCTTTTTCTGGAGTTTTGATCTGTTCTATCATTTGGGTCATGTTTCTTTGTCTCCTCATTTTGGCCCTGTATTTGTTTCTGTATATTAGGTAGAATGGCTTTGACTCCATGTCTTGGTAGTATGGCTAAGATTGTAGATGTTGTATAGGGTCCAGTGACACAGCCTCCCCTATCACCCAAGCTGCATACTCAAGGTGTGCCCTTTATGTGGGCTTGCAGTTGAGCCTTGGTTGGCAGATATTCACCCAGGCCAGTCAACTGCAAGGACTGGCTGTGACCACTGACCACCACCATCTGTCTTCCGTGGAGGAGCAGATGTGCAGGGGCTGAGTGGTGGTGCTCAGATGTGGTATTTAGCTGTCCACTGGGTGCATTGGACCTGGGTTTTCCTGGGTGGTGCAGACCAAGGTCAGTCCCCACTTGTGTTTTGCCCTGGGTACCCTGCCTGAGCTGTAAAGCAATCTGAGATGGCTGCTACTTGTATTGGGTTTGGAGGTCCCAAGATGAAGCCAAGCTGTGACTAATCTGGCTGCCACTCGGGCTCACTGAAAACAGCTGTTTCTTGTTTGGTAGGATTTAGGAGCCAAGACAAGCCAGTGTTAGGGAAAAGCAGTTTGGGTGGACCTGTAAGTTGGGTGGGGTAGAGTCTCTGTGGATCTCCAAGGTAGGCTATACAGTGTTAACCAGGTTAATGGAGTCTCAGATATGGCACCAGCTTACTGGCTTTGCTGGGGGAAGGCTTCAGCAAAGGGACAATGGCCTCTGCTATCCTAATGCCGGACACTTCAATCTCTCCCTATATACCACTGGTGCCTTTTAAGCTGCCACCCCAGTGATAGAGCTCAGAGGGAGTGAGTCTGAGCAGGTGAGTCTGAGCAGGTGAGTCCATGTGTGGGTTCCCCAAGAGGAACTGCTTAGGGCTCCAACAGCCTCCTCCACCAATTCAATCCCCACTGGTTTTCACAGCCAGAGTTGTGGAGACTTATTTTCCTGGCTCTGGAATCCTGGGCTGGGGGACCTGGTGTGGGTGTAAGACTCCTCACTCCTGAGATATTGCTCCTGAATTTTTATCCATGTGGATGTGGGGCCAGCCCATTCCATGTCCATGCCTCTCCTACCAGTCTGGATGGGTGTGGTTCCTTCAATTCCATAGTTGTCAGACTTCCAATCAACTCAATTTTGTAGCTGTCAGACTTCCATTCAACTAGATTTATGATGTTCCTGAGTGATGGTTGTTCTATATTATATAGTTGTAGTTTTGATGTAGTTGTTTGAGGAAATGAGCCATATCTGCATATGTCACCATCTTCTAATCTCTAGAACCATTTTAGAGCCATGTTTTGCAGAGAGGTTTCCCCAAACACAGGGTAACCCTGTGCTCCTGATAAGAAGCTTTGCCATAGCTGGAGAAATGGCTGCACCAGTTTTTCTATCCTTGCTATTACAAATTTAGATCACCATTGATTTCTGTGGAAAAATGACCTCTAATTATGCTAGTTCTGCCCTTCCTACAGCTTCTGGTTGACTACAGTCTCCATCCTTCCAGGGACATCACTAAGGAGTCTCTGAATTCCTGCCACCTCCCCCATCATTGCAACATCTTCCCATTCATGTTTTCCCAGTTTTAAGTTTGCCCTATGGGTTTGACATTATTCTCTATTTTTAGTATGTTGAAAGATATTTTCTTTCCTTGTTATTTTTCTTCTTTTTGGGTAATTGGGTAGGTATCTTAGAAGGGTAACCTTCTAAGAAGGTTGTTCAGAACCGATTTTTTAAAGGATTTTATTTATTTATTTTTAGAGAGGGGAAAGGAAGGAGAAAGAGAGGGAGAGGAACATCAATGTGTGGTTGCCTCTTGAATGTCCCCTCCTGGGAGCCTGGCCCACAACCCAGGCATGTGCCCTGACTGGGAATCAAACCAGCAACTCGATACAGGTTGCAGGTTGGCACTCAATACACTGAGCCACACCAGCCAGGGCCAGAACCAATTTTTATGTCATTTTCGTCAAATTTTATGTCATTTTTATCAAGTCTGAAAGTCAATAGTATTAATAATATTATTTTTAGGAGTAGCATTGGCAAACTTGTACATACACAGTGTGATGAACCTTTATTTTCTGGCTTTTTAGGAAGAATGATAACATTAGTACTTTTTTTAAATTTAAAGACTGGTTCAGAGAAAAAAAATCTATGTATGCACACACCCCTCTGGAGGATGAAGAAATGAGCTCATGTATTTTTTTCTCTTTTCTGTCTTTCAGATTTTAGTTGTCCCCTTATTTTTAGTTCTTGCTGGTCTCTCTTATGGCTTTACATAATATACTTCAAACTTTGCTTCTTAGTAACATCTGCATTCACCTTTATCTATTGATGCCCTCTTAAGGAAATAGAAATAACGTCCTTACTCTATCTTTCCTTTTTCGTCTTCTGAAAGCATGTTATAGTTTTACTGAATTCATGATATTTATTTTCTATGGTTCCATTTTTCATAGTTTTTAACTAAATTTTAGAGTTAGGTGAATTCATTGCAACTCTTGGTCTTGTTTATTGTGGATTTTCCTTTTATTTCTCTGTTGGTTCTGTCATTAACTTGTTGTTGTGGTTTTGTTTTGTTTGTGCTTTTAAGGAAGGCTCCTGTGTGATGTATTCTACTGAACATTTCAACCCTACTTTCATCTCCAAATTATTTTTCAAATCATTTTATTTTGAAAGAACAATTTGAGACTCAGGCTCAATCTACCACCTTAAACACTGTCTTCTACTTGTGCATGTCATTTGCTATATCAAAAAACAGAGCAAAAGTGTTTTCTATGTTCTTACTACTATAATATAATATTTCAGAAAAGGCCACAGAATCTGTTGAAAGTGACAAATATTGTATTTAAATATTGTTAATATAATTAATAGCTATAATTTTATGATCACAGAGAGACTAATAAATAATATTATTAAATAGTTTACTCTTTCCATATACAGTTTCTGGTTGTCTCATGAAGGTGGTGTCCTGTATGAAAGTATACGTAATCATATTCAAATTTTATCATCATTGATGTAAGACTTCAGTAACTTTCATCATTAGAAAACTCCAGTAAGATTAAAGTTTTCTCTTCCATTTTTTTATGATTTGGAAATTCTGAGTTTCAAATTCTTATTTAAGCAAATATACTACTTTTAAAAATTAAACCACAAAAATAACCACCTTGCCACTTTGTAGCTTAAGTCTAACAAAAGGAATGATATTCCTCAGTTAATGTAAGAACAAGTTTGCTTTCCTTGGTATTCATCAAAATGCATGTATACTCAGGTATCTAGACTATGTGTTTCTAATGCTATTAATACACACAGAGTTTCTTATCATAGGAATTCATCCAGCATAGGTTAGAGAAAGACAGTTTACATTATTTGAATATGGTTTTTAATCAATAAAACTTGTTCAGACAATTTCAACGAGTTACAATTTTGTCCTGTTGTGCAATATGGTCATGTTGCTTAATCTCTCTGAACCTCTGTGTGTTGATTTGTAAAACTGGGCGTAAAATAGTAACCATCTCACTGGATGGCTGAATGAAGTAAAATGATGTGAATAGATTTTTTTACAATGCCTAGCACATAGCACTCAAGAAATAGGAGCAATTATTGTCTTATATTAGTAACATCTTTAATTTTAAAGTATTACTATTTGGAATTTGACCATGAGATTTACTGAAAACCAAGAGATAATTCAAGCTTTTAATTTATTGTCATTCAGCTATAATTTATTAGACAACTACTCTGGGAGGTCCTATATAACTATAAATTAAGTCTGGGCCAAGTGTATCACTTTTTAGTTAAATTGATCCACGTGGGTAGTCAAATCAGAATACCAAGCTCTTAAGTAGACACTAGTCTGAATCAAAGGGAGATTATTGAAATAATTTCTGGATCAGGATGAAAGTGTGCATAAAATAACATCGTAGAAAAGAATAAGTAGATGACACATAGTTTCATAGATAACACATGGTTCTGTGTAGGCTGAAGAATTCTTAATTCCATCCTGCAATGAAAATTAACTTGATATAATTGGTCAGGTGGTAAAAAATGTGCCGGTTATTTTCCTAATTTGTCTGGGAAGTTCTATACTTGCGCTGATTTTTTACAATGTAAAAATGATAATAATATATGTTTAAGTATTGCCTTTTTAAAAATATAAGCCGTTCTTTTGATGATGCGGGTAAGAGCTGTGCACACAGAGCACCGTGCTGCTGGAGGCTGTTCTGTCATGTTAACCAGTAAAGCTGGGCAGCTTGCAGCTCAAACAGGAATTATCAAATTCTATGTACTAGGAATGCTTTGTTCCTCCCTTCCCCTAATAAGGATCAGACAGATTTAGGGACTGTCTTCTGTCAACACTTTTCCCTCTTTAGGGGCTTGTTGGGAAATGATATTTCCAAGAAGAGCAGTTCCCTTCCCTGAATGCCTGCCATGGAGGTGGGGCTTTTGTGAGTCGCAGGGTAACAGGTGTTCTTCCTCTAGTTGGAAAAGTAGTGGTTAATGTCAGAATTCTTGACAGACGGTTGAGTGTGCTCCAAAACAGGCGGACCCTGCTGATAATAGGCATCATGGAAGTTTATTCTTCTGCAAAATTCACTCTTTCCAAGCAGCTCATTTAGAAGCACTTCATTTTTTATTGACTGTTTTTGACTGAATGCTTTCACCAGTTGACAGATCTATGGTAGTTATTATTTGCTCAAGGGAATCTGTCAATGTCAGAATTTTCCAGAATGTTGGCCTAGGCAAGATAAAGTTAATAAGGTTTCAATTGCCATTGATGTGTGGCAAATTCTTTCCTGAAGATGATAATCTAGACCATTATTTATATTCCAACAGACCACTTATATTTCCCAGGTATCTGACTATTTTTCTTAAAAAATGTTCTCATTTTTTCTTCTTTTCATTGAGTGTTTCATCCTAATTTCTTTCTTATTACTCTCTTGGGCTTTTTCTTCTCATTACTTTGGCTGAATTGGTTTTCTCTAACTTGAATTTTTAGGTATTCTCAAAACAAGATTGTGTTTTTCTTTTTTTATTCTTTTTCTTCTTTCCTCTCTCCTTTTGTTCCTACAATCATTCTATATTGTTACTCATAAAGATTTAACCAGAAATTGAGAATGTGCAAGGGATTTCAATAATTCCATGAAATCATATGTATACATATAGATTTATGTATACATCTATATTATTTTTTCACAAAGTTTTATATATAATTATTTTATTTGCTCAAGAGTTATTATTATATATGGTTTTATTTGGAAAAGTTGCCCAAGTAAACATTTTAAACCAGTTGGTCTGGCTGCATGAATGTGGGGAAAACTCATTTCTGCTGTCGCAAACACTCTGATATGTACTAGAGTTCTGTTCCGCTGCTTTGATAATAACCTTTATTTTTTTTCTTCCCAATATTTGGAAATTCCAAATTTCCCTGTGCACTCAAACTGTATACTCCAGAAACCTAGTAGCTAGTGGCAATTCTGACAATTTATAGATATGTGAATAGAATTCCCTTTAATACTTTAAAACTAAAAATGAGAGGAATATAATTCTATTTTGAGGTATAAATGCATGGACACTGAATGTTGTTTATGCTGTCTTAATTGACTATGATGAAATGTCTAGAAATATTTTATTTTTGCCTTTAGTTATATTTCATCTGAAGAATCATATCTAAATCTCAGAAAATTAAATAGAGACTTGTTTAAATTATGTGTAGTTATTTTCATTTAAAAAAAATTTTAGGGCTCTTTTCATCAGATTGTGAGCAATGACACCCAAAGTGGCCCCAGAAGAGGATGCCCACAAACTGGCGTGAAGCTGCTGTGGAGAAGAACGTGTGCGCCCAGGTGTGGGCTGCTGTGTGCACTCAAGGAACCCAGCAGGAAGAAAGGCATATCTTACTCAAACAGTCAGTTAAACATTCTGTCCCAGGAAGGGAGGTTTATATTTCATATAACTGGTGACCTTTAAGTTAGTTAAAATTGCCTGACAGTCACATTTTTTATCCTTTTCTGCTTGTGTTTTGATTGGTGATAGCTTTGCCTCAGTGTGACTTGTAAAGGTGACTCATGACCAAGCATGTGCAAGTTGCAAATAGCTATCTCCCGGGATGCATAGACAAGTATTCTCCTTCTAAAGGATCGCATTCAGTTCTGTATGAACAAGAGATTGACTTTGTCAGTGCGTTATTCTGGGAAACAGAAGATACAGTTAGAGTTTTGGGTAATTTTTAAATTCAAAGACCTTTTAAAAATATGATGAAAATTCTGGACACTCCATGCTGGAAATGAACATATACATAAAAAAAAAAAAACACTTTACAAAAACATTGGGGAACCATACACCAATAAATTTCACTGATTCGCTCCTCTTGAATTCCATGGATCTCCTAGGTCAAAAAAAAAAAAAAAAAAAAAGAAAGAAAGAAAAGAAAAAAAAGCACTTGCTAGGTGTGTGGCCTTATTTATTTCATTCAGAAACAGACTCACTTTATTCATTTATGATAGATGGGGCAAATTTTTGAGATTATGAACTAGACATTTTTTAGTGTTAACATGCCCTTTTTAAATTAGCAAAACACATCAGTTCAACAGATATTAACTGTAGTTTAGAAATATGAATGGACATATAATTTGGCTAAAACTAGGAGTAAGTTTAGTCCAGTAGGCACATCAGTTGCCTAGGTAGCCTCATCTTCAAAAGTGTGTAGGTCCCTGCTATTAGTGCAGGTCACTGCAATATAGTTTTGTATATTTTGAAAGTTAGCGTATACTCACAAAAAAGGGACATACCTTCCCTGAGGAAGTGATAATAGTCTTCTACTCACAGGCAAAAACTTGCCATAAAAGTTAAGTGAGCTGCATTACAGTTTTCTGCCATGGATGACAGAACAAGTCTGTAAGTATGTGTCTGTAATTCCATAGAGTCACCCCCCTCTCAGGTGCAGCATGCATGTACTTTTGTGATGTTCAACTGTATTAGAAACAGGAAATTCCCTTTGGCTGATCAAAGAGGTCCTTCAGCAAGGGAAATAGTACCAGGAGATGATATCTGAGGATTTCATAATGGGTCAATTCATTTTCAGATAGAAAAAAAATATATATCATCATGTTCCAGTTTTGTCAGCAGAATTGGTAGTTTGATTAATGCTAACAACAGAACTACTTGAACCATTTAATATAATCCAGTTCTGTATATACAATCTCTGCATCTTATTACCTGGATCTTATGAATGTTACTTTATTTGCAAAAAGGGTCTTTGCAGATCTAATTAGGTTAAATGTATTGAGAAGAAGAGATCATGTAGATTATCTGGGTGAGCCCTAATCTAGTGACAAGCATCCTTATATGAAACACACATGGAAGAAGATAGATACAGAACATGCAATGGGAAGATGGGAACAGAGACCAGAGTGCTGTGGCCATAATCTAAGGAGGCTGGCAAGCCCTTCGAGCTAGAAGAGGTAGGGAAAGGTGAAGTCTCTGGAGGGAGTGCAACTCAGCTGACGTTTTTATCTCCCACTTCTGATCCTCAGAACTCTGAAAGGATACACTTCTACTGTCTTAAGCCATTTAGTTTGTGGTACTTGGTTACAGCAGCCCTAGAAAACTAATACAACAGTTTCAAATGATCTTTCTTTCTTTTGTGTTAGTTTGATGGGGCTGTTATACCAAAACCCACAAACTAACTGGCTTACCCAACAGAAATTTAGTGTTTTGTAGTTCTGGGGGCTAGAAGTCCAAAATCAAGGTATCTTCAGGGTTGTTTTTTTCTAGGGGCGATGAAGCAGAAAGATGAGGCTTAAGTCTTGGAATATGGATTTGAACTCCATACCCTGGCAGCAAAAATTAAGGATTGAAAAAATTGAACTGCTGATTTAAATCTTAAGTCCAGCTGTTTATAACCTTTTGCTTACTATTTCTGTGGTTTAATGCTTTATCTTCTATAATGATTCTTCCAGTCTTTGGTCCATAAGCACTGTGTGCTCAGGACTTTGATGAAGAAAAGAAATAGGGGAAGGGAAAGAAGAAAGATCACAGAGGTTTCCTGCACTAGTGTCTGACCTTACAAACTGTACAGTCTAGTTTCTGAGATCATGCAGGATAAGAAGTGTTATTTTCTTCCTTCACAAGCTCTGATTGCTCATCTGAATTTGAATGCAAATAGTTTTTCTTTTAGAAGGCTCTATTAAGTCAGAGGGACTATTGCTTTCTACATGGCTATGCCCCCAGCATGGATGGACCATGATTGATGGCCTCTGTTATATCTCCTTAGTATTCATGGTGGTACTGCAGCAGCGGTTAAGAGTGAAAGCCTGGGAGAAAAAACCCTCCGAGAATCTTATAAACTTGAATGCATTAGAGAAAGCTAGCCATTTTTCCCTTTCCTGTTCCTGTTCAGAGTTGGCACAAAACTTTGATTTTCAACAGGGGTGAAAAAAAAATGTAAGCACAGAAGCACAAAAGAAGTGAAACGGAAACCAAATAAACACATTCAACACCAATAATGTAAACACAGTAATAATTTTGGAGAGAATTAATAATCCAAAATGATATAAATTGGCCTCAGCCCATTTCTTCATTTCTGTGGCCTAGACCTTCCTACTTACTACTGGAACGCATAGTTTTGGTACTCAACAGCCCTTCGTTTCAAGATGGGAATAGGAAGGAGCTGCAAATTTCTCCTGTCCTCCATGAAGAACAGAAGAAGCATTTGTTGTTTGAATTTCCTTGATTTCTTTTTGGCCTGTCACATACTGCTTAATTATGTATTGTTTCTGTCTCATAAGTAATCATTTCAAATAACACAGTGGCCCATGTTAAGGAAATGATTCATCTTTCTAATGTCTTTGAAATCATGGTTTGCAGCACTATTTTAGACACTGCATTATCATTCTGTTATGCCAAAAATCTTTGGAGGCTAAAATTAATGTTGATAAGAAGCTTATGCAACAGAAAAAATGAACACAGGGCAAAGCAAAGTAAAAAATTTCCCGACTCTTCTGCAGTTTCCGAGACTGCATATCTAACAACCTAGTTGACTCCCAGACACTCAAGGCCTTTTGTGCTTCAAAGAAAGGGGAGGGGGGAAATCAGCTCAAATGCACCAGAGAATTTCCTGTTTTTCCCTTTCTGCCTCCTTCTACAAATCCTCTTTGTGTGATGTAGGGATTATACATCTTTAGGAAGATGAAGAAAGAAGAAAGTGAGCATGCCAATTTTCTTCAAAAATTAATTCTTACTGTTTTGTGAGTTCGTAGTCTCCAGGCCAACAAGAAGAAAACCTGAAAAATTAATCTCAGAAAGTTATAGACCATTGAATACAGAGTGATGACATATATTTAATGAGTAAATGAGTTAATTCTCCGTATTTGCAGAGTCTAAGAAAGATAGAATGATGATACAGGTCCAGAAACTGAAAGGAAATAGTGTTAATGCATATGATAATTTTTATTCTTTATACAAATGAACATAAGTACTGCTTTTTCCAATAGTAATCTCATACCTAAGTAGCAATTCTATGTGCAAAGATGATTTTATACCATATATGGTATATAGAATTGAGTTTCTTCAGTTGTGTCATCTAACACTATAATAATTATGACTATTGCAATCAGAGCATAGCTGAACGATTTTTGTTATCCTATGATTTTTAGATGCAACTGGGGAGCTGGGAGATCATGACAAATGTTAAAAGGAAAGATCCTGTAGAAATGGCAGGGGAGAAAATAAATCATACATATTGTTGAACCTCTAGGCATAGTTAAAAGAAAGAAGAAAAATGAAGGTAAGGCCTCAAATACTTTTCTGAACAAGAGAAATCTCAGAATGATTATTCACTTTTTTCAAATAATAGACACAGTTTTATAAGAGAGATCAATATAAGATTTTATATCAGGATGCTAAGGGTAGAAACATTTAAATATAAAGGAATCTCTGTGTAAAGTGAGATTCAGCCAGGAGAGGAAAGAGAAAATAAGTAATGGAAAACAGGAAGTAAGAAGCTGGATGATGGAAATGTGGCAATAGAACCAATGGGAAGCCAATTTTATAGCCCCTGAAATCATCAAGGTATTGGAAAATATATCCTTTCCTCACTTCAATTCTCTTGAATTTTCCAAATCCAATCTCTGATAATAAGAGGGTTTTGTTGTTGTTGTTATTGTTTCTTGTTTTCAAAATAATTTTATCTTATTTATTCATCACAATGAAGTTATTAAGATATTCAAAGATAGACAACACTACTATTTCACAGTTGAGTACAGTAAGGCTTAGACAGGTTTGACTTGACCGTGTTTGCACATAACAGAGCTAACTCTTGGTTCCCAGCTACGTCTGACTCCATTAAGCATCAGGTTCTGTGGGTGAGGAATTTGAGAGTGGCTTTGCTGGGTGGTCCTGGTTTAGGATCTCCCATGAGTTTGCAATCTTGATACTGACCGTAGCCGCAGGCCTCTGAAGGCTTACATAGGGCTGGAGAATCCACTCCCAAGATGGCTCAGTTGAGTGGCTGTCAAGTTGGTGCTGGCTGTTGGCAGGAGGCTATGGTAACTCACCATGGGGACTAATACATGGCTCCACTGAAATGTCCTCACAGCACAGCAGCTGGCTTCTTGAAGAAAATTGCTCCAAGGACAGAAGCCACATGCTTTTTCCGGCCTAGCCTCGAATGTCAATCCCCTTCATCTTTTCAATATCTTATTTGTTACACAGCTCAGTCTAATCTAACGTGGGTGGGAGGGGGTAGGACAAACAAGTACAAACAACAGGGGGAGGGGATCATGGAAAGCCCTCCTGAAGGCTGGTTGCCACTCTCTGCCGTAAGATTTACTACATGATTCTCTTCCATCCTTTCTTACCTTCATTTCCAGGTTTTTGTTGGAAACTATATACTCATTTGTGTGGTAATTTTATATACTTGCCTTGCTTCTTTACCGTTTGTCTTGTATGGACAAACCAGACCGTAAGCTCCCTGAGACAAGTGCTGGAACTTCCACCTTTTACGTGTTCATGGATCCTGCTATAATATTTGAGAATAGTGGGTTCTCCATTGACCCGAGTAAATAAACAACTAGATGAATGAGTAAATTGATGGAACAGAGACATCTAGTTTATTTCACATGTGTCAGAATCAGGTGTATAATTAGAAAATTTCAGACTTCAAGCCAAGAGTGCCAGAATTATTTCCAGGAGGAAGGTCCCAGAGCAGATTGGCTTCATCTATGGTCTCAAAACCCCAGTGCAAGCAGCTGCTGTCCTGTGTCTTTTAGATTTACGAGTCTTTCTATTTCAGATGATATTAGAGCTTTCTGCATGAAAATCATATATGAAAGTGATGATACAACAATATAATAAAACTAGAATATTCCAGGGGAAAACAACCAGAAAATGCTTATTTTCTTTGAATTAGAAACTTACTAAAGCAAACAGAACACATTGACTTATATAATTGATTGCCATAGAAAAATTAAACTGAGTTTGTGTAGTTTGAGATGCTTTGGAAGAATGTGTATTATAATGAGAACTAGTGGCTAGGAGTAAGTTGAGACATTTTTCCTCTTCCTAGAAATAAACAAAATGACACTTTCCACTAATTCCATATCTTCATGTTTTAAAATAGGAAATTTTCTCCCAGATAGATTCTTCCTACTCCCTGATAAAGCAACGTTGCTTTGATGATAGACAATGCACATGAGAGTACTGGCAATAACAAAGAGACAGAAATAGAAAATTTCAAAATTAAGAAAATTAAAAATTATTTAAAATTCATTAGTTAATATCTTTTGTTTTTATTTAGTCTTTATTGTACTTTTCCCATTACCATTTAGTCCACTTATCCTACATCCCCAGGAATCACCACGCTTCTGTCTGTGTCCATGAGTCCTTTACCCTTTTTGCTCAATCTCTCCACCCCTTCATCTTCCCTCCCATGGCTGTCATCTGCTC
>PVKU01004569.1:131301-143911 GCA_004027475.1 Anoura caudifer
GCCCTCCCCACCTCCCTCCCATTTCCACCCCTCCTAGTTTTTATCCATGTGTCTTTTATACTTGTTGCTCTAAACCCTTCCCCATTTCCCCTGAAATTCCCTCCCCTCTCCCCTCTAGTGACTGTCAGCCTGTTCTCAATTTCAGTGTCTTTGGTTATATTTTGCATGTTTGTTTGTTTTGTTGATTGGTTCCTGCTAAAGGTGAGATCATATGGTATTTGTCTTTCACCACCTGGCTTATTTCGCTTAGCATAATGCTCTCCAGTTCCATCCATGCTGTCTCAAAGGGTAGGAGCTCCTTCTTTCTTTCTGCTGCATAGAATTCCATTGTGTAAATGTACCATAATTTCTTGATCCATTCATTTACTGATGGGCACCTAGGCTGCTTCCAACACTTGGCAATTGTAAGTTGTGCTGCTATGAACATTGGGGTGCATAGGTTCTTTTGGGTTGGTGTTTCAGGGTTCTTAGGATATAATCCTAGCAGTGGAATTGCTGGCTCAAAAGGTAGATCCATTTTTAGTTTTCTTAGAAAATTCCATACTGCTTTCCATAGTGGTTGTACCAGTCTGCAATCCCACCAACAGTGCACTAGGGTCCCCTTTTCTCCACATCCTCTCCAACACTTGTTGTTTGTTGCTTTGTTTATGATAGCTATTCTGACCGGTGTGAAGTGGTATCTCATTGTGGTTTTAATTTGCATATTATTGACTTTTGAGTGTTTTCTTAAAAAAGGTATTTTGGGTACAAGTTTTTTTCTTTTCTTTTCCTTTTTGTCAGAAATATGATTTGTAAGTATTTTCTCCCAGGATGCGGCTTGCCTTTTAATTGTCTTAACACTGTTTTTCAAAGAGCAGTAGTTTTAAATTTTAAGTCTAATCTATAATTTTGTTCCTTTATGGCCTCTACTTTTGAAATCATTCCTAATCCAATCTTTCCCTAATACAAGTTCACAAAGAAATATACTTTTGCAGATTATAGAATTCTATGTGGACAGGTATGTTGTATTGTCAGAACTTTGAAATATGTCTTTCATCCCTCACTCTTCTGGATGATTTAAGGTCTCTCTTTACCATTAATTAATTTTAGGCAATTTGGTTATGGTGTGGATGCCTTGGTGTAGTTTTCTTCATGTTTCTCAGTCTTGAGCTTGTTGGATCTATGGGTATAAATTTTTTTATTGTCTTTGGAAAGATTTTGACTATTAAATTTTTAGGTGTTTTTCTGTCTTCATCTATTCCTTCAGGGCCTTCAATATGTCTTCTTCAGGCTACTTTAGTTTTACCATTTTAATAATTCTTATTATTTATAACTTTTTTATATGGAATCACAAGAATACTGTGTCTATAAAACTCAGCTTTTAGCACTCAGCTTACATAGTTGCTTGAAATTTTCCACAGCTCACTTTTTTTGATTTCTTGAATCATTTTTTTCTCTCCATCTTTCATTTGATTTATTTCTATTGCTATGCATCCAAGTTCACTATTTTTCTACTTTGATATACAATTTCCTCTTAATTCCATTAAGTATTTTTTATCTTATGCATTGTAGTTTTTACCCCTAGAATTTTGATTTGTGTATATTTTAAAAACATTCCATTTCTCTACTTAACTTCATGAACAGTTATAATAACTATTTTCAAGTCTTTGTTAATTCTAACATCTTTGTTAGATCTCAGTTGACTTTTTTCACTATTGGTCAGTATTTCCTCCTTTTTTTGATATCTGTCAATTTTTACATATACCAAAGACTATGAATATTACCTTGTGAATGTTGGGTATTTTTGTATTAATATAAGTATTTTGAACTTTGTTCTGGGACTCAGTTAAGATACTTGGAAAGATTATAACCCTTTTGAATCTTGCTTTTAAGTTTTGTTAGGTGAGACCAGAGCTGTCTTATTCTAGGATGAGGGTGTTCAACTTTGGTAGTGTTGATATTTGGGGCTGGTACTTCCTTGTTGTGGGGTGCTGTGCTTATAAGATGTTTAACAATATTCCTAGACACTACCTACCTAGTACCAGAGCACCTTCCACCTCCAGTTTGACAAGCATACATTTCTCTGAACATTTCCAAATGCCTCTTGGGGATCAAAATTACCTCTGTTTGAGCAGCACTGGTCTAGAGCTCATTCCTACACAGTCCTGAAGCAAGACCTTTCTGAGTACTGTCCGTGAGGTCCTTGAACTATAAGGGTTTCTCTTCTGGCTGGCAGAGCAGGCTCTGTTCCCAGCCAGGCAGAGTATCAGATACCCTTCCCCCTTATCTTTTCCAATGTTCTTTCCTTGGTTTCAGGTCAGTTTCTTCATTTTCATGTGCAGATCAGCACTCTGCTGAATATTTGAGGGGGACCTCTACAGATCTCCAGTTTCTTTCTTTGTGTAGCTTTTTTTATTTTCTGATTCTCTGTTTTGCAAATTCTGGGTACATTTATTATTTCCCTTTATTCTCAGCTCTGTCTTGTCAATACATAGTGTCTGATAGGTACATCTCTCAGAATCTCTTCAGTTACCCAGAATCTCTCTCAAAGCAGAAAGCCTGATCCTTATAAGTCTCACCTTCTACCTGGAATCACTGCAGTTCATTATATAGCGTCCATTGCCTCACTTTACATATATTCTGTCATGATTTGGGTTATTTCAGGCAAGAAAGTAAATCTTATCCTTACTACTCCACCTTGGTCTGAAATGGTTTTCTCTCATGGATATTCTTTGAGGGCATCTATTTTATCTATTTTTCCCACTCAATTTTTTGATTCAGCCATCTCATTTTCTTCCATTCTTCCTTATTTACTGATATTTTCATGATGAGCCACTAGATAACACCTGCATTTTCAGAAACATCTATGTGATGGTTATTAACATATAGCTTTTATGAAAGAGATAGGACCAAATAAGATTCGCTATGTAAAAGTAAAGATAGAAAAAATAAAATGACTTAGAATTTTCCCTGCCTGTGTGATTTGAAATAATGTGTTTTATATAAATGATTATATAATATTATATAATACTTTTGTATGCAAGATGGCCTAAGTTGTATATGCTTAGTCCCCCTTTTTGAACCTGAACGAATCTTGAGTTTCAGGGCTATGGCTTCTCCACTATCTGTCATCTAGTATAATGTATGTAGTTAATGAGGAAATTAATGATAAGTGGTAAATGTAACTTCGAAGACCAAGGGTGTGGGTGAGAAGAAAAGTTGAAAAGATACTGCCCCACCTCATCCTTACTATTTTGTTTTGTAATTACTTTGAATTATTACAATCCTAGTCAACTACAATAAATACATAATTACAGTCTAACCTTGGTTCTAGAATGCCTTGGTTCTCAAAAAATTTGGTCCTAGACCAAGCTGTTCATGGAAAAAAAATGTCTCAGTTGTCTAACAAAACTTCGGGTCTCAATTCATTATCTGACAACCCTTTCATGCTGATACCTGTATGATCAGTCAGGTGTCTCTCAGGGGACAAAGGAGATTTGGTTTTTGAACAAATCACTTCTCCAACAGTTTCTGTAATGAATTAAGTTAGATAACTGAGGTTCCACTCTATTTGCTTTATCTTTACCAAGAAGTAAAGTTCCACTCCCACTCAACAAAATAAATATTTACAGAGACTTTTTAGTTGTTTATGTATTTTCAAAAGATTAAGGCTTCCATGTAAGCCTTGGCTGGTGAGACTCAGTGGATTGAGCGCTGGCCTGCAAACTGAAAGGCTGCCAGTTTGATTCCCCATCAGGGCACATGCCTGGGTTGTGAGCTGTGTCCGTAGTTGGGGGAGTGTATGAAGTAACCAATCAATGTATCTCTCGCACAATGATGTTTCTCTCCTTCTCTTTTTCCCTTGCTTCCCCTCTCTCTAAAAATAAATAAATAAAATCTTTAAAAAAATCAAACTTCCATGTATATTTTTATTGTAACCAAGAAACATTTTTATTTGTAAAAGTGCTATGAAACAATTCATTTGGCCTTTATGCAATATATTTATCTGGATGGTTCTTGGTTATTTGGATTATATAATAAAATTGAAAAAAAAATTTTACTTGATCTTATCAATGCTCTGTAATGACAAACCAAATGCGCACACTCAAAATGAAAATAAATTTTTAAAAATTTAATTCCTTTAAAAATTCCAGTCTTGTCTGGATGGAGGTCCTAATTTGTTTAGAGAATGCTCTGATAATTCTACCAAAAGGCTGAGGAGCGTAGAGTCTGCTGTGAACTTGGATTATTAGAACCTGGTAGAGTTGCTTTGTGTTAAAAAGAGAAGGGATGCTTTTTAGAAACAGGAAGGGAGAGGCTAGCAGAGGACAAGAACAGCTGGGATGGGATCAAGGGAAAGGAAGTATAAAGAAGGCATTTTGGGGAGAAGAGAAATGTTTGATGATTATTATATCATTTGCTATTTAATGTACAAAATAATTATCCGCTTTGTCATATAACACATTTAGTAAGGTCAACATTACTCACTAGAGATTTTGGGGGGGGTGGATTTCTTCACTCAGGATATGACAAAAGGCAGGGTCTAAATTAAGGGTTGGGATAAGATAAACCTAGGAGCTTTCCAAAGGGATATAGTTTTTATTGGGCAAGTATAGTTTTATAGGAACCTCGAAGGCTTAGGTACTCTGGATGCCACTAGGAATTTTTGGGTAAGTTACTAATTAACCAAAATTTTATGTGCCTTTATAAATATTGATATGGAAACTCTCCTAGGCTGTATTCTACAGAGCATTAGAAACAACGCAGATCACTTTGCTAGTCTATATTTTATTTCAACCAGCAAAGTAGATTTAGGCAAAAATCTTTTTATTACTTTACTTCCTAGAACAATTTTGAAGATTATATTTATGATACAATTTCAAGAGGTAGAAACCTCTTTCTTTCTTTCTACAAAGAAATATCCATGGAACTTTTATAACTCAAGGCCTAAGTTCATATTAATGTCAGATAATTTCACTTACGGATTTTAGATGATTATCATTTCCATTGAAGTTGCTGGCACCTAACATTTGCATAAATTGGTAGAAATAAAAAAGTTTTTCTCCAAAGAATAGAGGAAGATTTGGATAATAAAAAAGCAAAATTCTTTCTTAGAGGTGAACTCCCTATTGATAAACTGGAACAGACTGTGAAGTTGTCATAGTCTTTTTAGATTAATGGGGAAAAAGGAATATTTCAATGCTTTTAAGGGAAGCAAAAAGCAGATTCCTAAAAAATTTTAAATAATAATAGAATGACATAAGGCATTTATTTCCTCATTGTTTCTGCAGTTGGTTCAGGCTTGAGAAATACAGGATAATTATCTCTGGTGTTTGATGACTCACTGATAAATATAAAACTTATAAGCACTGTGGAAAATAATTTATCTCTAGAGTAAAAAGTAGCTTGGAGAAACTCTTTCAACATTTATATTTGTATCAACATAACAGCGCTATTGTGCCAAATATAGAAACCATTTTAAATGGATTTCAATTTAATTTTATTTAAAAATGTTACTAACAAAATGGTGTTGGCTTCCTTCCCACTAATCATTTTATCTGAAAGTTTTAACATCTTTTTTCTTTCAACTATACAAGTATACAATGGACTCTGATTTTGCTTTAGGCCAAAGGATTGACAGCCAGCTAATGTCTTGATGAGCAGGATACACATTTTTCAGTGGCAAATATTTTGAGTGTAGGCTACCTCAGTGACATCGATGGAAGTGGGAGGGAGCAGCATCCCCCAACTTTGAGTTAAACATGACTCTCTAACTTGAGATGCCAACAAATAACACGGTATCTGGGTCACAGAATTATTTCTGCAATGTAATTGCTGGGCTCTCTCAATTACACTTTGTCTCAACTCTGCTGATGAGGCCCAGCAACTTTTATGATTTCCCTTAGAAAACCAAACTATAGACTTAAAATGACAACAGACTATTTTATGTTAAGTAATGTCTGATTTGATTAATTCAATTTTTCAAAGGTATTTCTTATAAGTTATCTCATAATTGTTTTTTTTCTCTAACTAAAGAGGAGAGACTAAAGATCAGAAAGGCCAAGTGACCTGCCCTAAATTATAAATCTACCCAGTAGATGAGTTGACCATTTAAGAGACATAACTCCAGAAACTGTTCTGTGTTCCTTCTCTTTTATTGAACTGGACATATTGGATAAGGAAAAGTTGTGGAATACGGGGCACTGGGCATCTCATGGTCAAAAACGTTCATTCAGCCATATTGTTGAGGGTCCCCTTCAAGTGCATAATCTTTAAATCAAGGTATTGACCAATTAATGTAGGAATGAGCACATATAATAGGCTCTACTACAATGTCATATGTAAGCGCCATATCTTATCATAAAATTACATGAAAATGATTAACAATTTCTGAGACAAAAGGAGGTGGAGCTAAACTTGCTATAATTATCTGGAAACATTGCAAGATGAGCAGCTATTTTGATAAAATAGAATGAATGGAAAGGCCATTCTAGGCTTTTGGTCATCACATGAGATAAGTTCTTGAATTATAATCTGCAGCAATGGTAACTGAAAAAGGGAAGATTCATACATTGTGGAGCCAGTAGTTGTAGAACTAATGCCCCTCTCAGAAATAACCTGTAGTAGCCCTGGCTGGCATAGCTCAGTGGATTGAGCATGGGCCTGTGAACCAAAGGGTCGTTAGTTCTATTCTCAGTCTAGGGCACATGCCTGGGTTGCAGGCCAGGTCCCCAGTAGGGGGCATGTGAGAGGGAACCACACATTGATGTTTCTCCTTCCCTTCCCCCTCTGTGAAAATAAATAAATAAATCTTAAAAAAAATCCTATAGTAGTTTTCTATTGTGGTGTGACAAATTATCACAAAATCCACAGCTTAAAACAATTTACTAGCTTACAGCTTTGTAGGGTAGAAGTATAGGTAAGGCTTAACTGAGTTCTCTGCTCAGAATCCACAAGGTTAATTTGGGGGTCCCAGCGAAGCTATTTTCTTAAATGGAATTTAGGGATCTCTTTCAATTTCAGGTGTTTGTGGAAGAATTTAGTTTCTTGTGGTTGTAGGACTGAGGTTCCTATTTCCCTGCTCCAGTTAGCCAAAGGTTGCTCTCTGCTCCTAGACGTTAGCTGTATTCCATGCCACATGGCCTGGTCCATCTCCAAACACAGCAATGGAGACTCACCCTCACATCAAGTATCTCTCACACTTTGAATATTTCTTTCAGGAAGAGGTCAGTTCCTTTGTGAATCCACTTGATCAGGATAATCTCCCTATTTTAAGGTCAACTGATTTGCTACCTTAATACAACTAAAAAATCCCTTCATAGCACAGATAGATTAGTGGTTTTTTTTGAATAAGGGAGAGAATGAATGTGCATGTATACCAGGGGTGGGCAGCAATCTTGGAATTCTACCCACTATTAACCTGATAAAGTAGAGGAGGTGAGAAGAAAGAGTTTAAAGTAACTTCAAAGTTTTTAGAAGCCTCGTCTTCCAGAAGAGGTAATGGTACTTTAACTGAGTTAGTAAGTATAGAATTTGGAGCTGATGGAGATGTAAGTACTGAGCTTAATTTAAGTCACTTTGAATTTGAGGTTGCAGTGAGATAGGACAGTCAGTCAGGTGTAAGTTTTAGTCTAGATCTTAGGAGGTAGTTGATGGATTTGGGGGAATCATTAGTGTTTTAAGATTTGAAATATATATATTTTTGTGAATGAGTTCACCTAAAGAGAGAAGATTTAGTAAGAATTACAGATTGATGGGGATTTAGAAGAATTTATTTTATTTCTAGTCAAATGTAGAAGGATAAAGCAAAAGAAACAGAAAATATAAAAATAGGTAGCTATATTAAGAATCTAAGTTTCTTTATAGACTAAAAGCTCCCTGAGAGCAAGAACATCTTGCTCACCATTATATCTTCAGTATTCAGTGATGTGCTCAACACCGAGCAGGTACTCAATAAATATTTATTGAATGCATAGGGATTAATTGAAGTGAAGACAAAGAAAGCCAATGAATTTGGCAATTAAGAGAAAATTCATGGATTCTTCAAATCAATTTTATCAGAATGGTGAAAATGGATATTGGTTATAAAGAAGAATAATTTTTAAATTATGCTGAAAAGAAGCAAGAAGTAGCAATTAAATTTGTCATTAAATGTCAGAGAAACTTCAAAAGGTAGTTTAAATGGGGAAATTTATAGTCATGAGCTGTGAAGAAATGTGTGTGTATTTATGATAGACTATCTGAGACTTTTTTGGTTAGAAGGAGCAGAAGAGGTAAAAGAAATTAGTAGGAGCCATGGCTACCTAACTATTGATTGGTTTGTTTATTTATAAATAAATGTTTATTAAATATCTCTCATATGCTGAGAACTACTTGAGGTGGTTGTAATACACTTATGTCCTTAGGCAAGTTGTATTCTAATGGGAAAAGAACATATAAAATACAATGTAAAAATGAAAATAATGAAGATCTGCTTAAAGAAAAGGCATATAAAGCTGCCTAAGAGAATTAGGAAGGTAAGAGGTAATAATTAAAGCTTGAAAAAACAAGAGGAACAGATTATCGCTGCAGAGTGTTGGTGCTCACACAGGCAGGTAAATGTGGAAGTATGGTGCTTATGATCAATTTGTTATTGTTAAAACATGGTAAGCAAGAGAAGGACATTAGATGGGGAAATATAAAAATGATTAGATCATTAAGTTTTAATTTTATCAGGAAGGTAATGGACATTCATACAGGAATTTCAAAGGGTGACATGTGAAAAAAATATATGTATTTCTTGATCAGGAGCCGAAGAGGAAGACTGAGGGCAGGTTGGAGACCAGGGAGAGCCTCAGGTCTTTGAAGGAGTTGATTGGTGGTTTCTGGAGGGTAGGCACAAAGACTTGCCTGTTTTTTCAAACTCTTTTTCTCCTAAGAAGCAAAAGCTGCTGTGATAATAGAAGTGAATCCTCTCTCCCAGGATTAAAGATTGGTGATCAGCTGCACAGGAGAGACACAAAACTGCCCACTCCACAGATACTTTTTCCTACTAAAGTCTGAAGAGGATAGAAGAAATATTTTTACCACTGGCAGAAGGGCAAGAAACTGTCATGGGCCTACAATCCTATCATGACAGCAGAAAAAGATCAGATAATATTTGGAGGTGGGCTAGAAACTCCTACTCAAGACCAACATAATATAAAAAGCAGAATTTGTTGCCATGGGTAATAGGAACAGGAAGATGGAGAAAGCCTCACCTCTCAGACCTGGGCATACAGGTGTCTTTTAGACTTAGGTGAAACTAGAACAAGAGAAGACACCCATATGTGAGCCTAGCACAGAATACAAGCAACAGGAGACCCCCTCTGTGGAATGAAAAAGTACATGGAGAGAGGTTCTTCAGTGGAGCAGAAATGAAGGGACAGCTGAGTAAAGGGAACACTGTCCAACAACTAGCCTCAACTCCAACCACAGGGCAATGGCTGTCAGCTGCTAAAGGAATGTGAGCCGCGGGGCACAGTGGTCAACCTCAGTGACAATGAGCCCACATGTGATTCTTGGTGCAATGGACTCAGTTGCACACACTAATGGCCTGACAAAAGAAGACACGCACCCATTTCTAGTCATAAATACATTTTACCTCAGTCCTTCCGGCTTCCCATAAGTCATCTAACATTCCGGGAAATTACAGAAAACACAAAAAGGAAGGAAGAGGCAGCCTATCGTCAAGGAAAAGCAGTCAGTAGCACCAGACTCAGAGATGACCCAAATGTTGGAATTATAAGAATTTTGAAATAATTGTGATCAGTCTGTTCAAGGATCTGTAGTAAAGTAGAGGAGAAAATGGGAGACTTTCAGTAGAGAGATGGAAATCAATAGCAGGCAAAAGGAAATGCTAGCCAACTAGACATAAAAATCATGATTTCAGACCCAAACGTTTCCTTTGAGAGGCTCACCAGTATGCTCAACACAGCCAAGAAAGGAAACAGTGGATTTAAAGGAATGTAAATAGAAACTGAAGCAAAAAGAGTAAAATAATAATACTATTTAATAAGAATGAGCTTGGAAGCAAATTTTTCCCAACAGCCTCTAGACCAAGACTCATTCTGACCATTCAGAAACTCATCCTGGATTTCAGCCTTTTAATACCCTGAGCAGAGAACCCCACTCATCTTCTCTACCCTCACCCCCTAACCAAAGCCTTTGTGACCCTTGCCAGGCCCAGGGTCTGCCACAGACTACGCCAGTCAGACAGTCTCCCTCAATATATATTTCACATCTCTGCCTTTTTTCTTCTAGACCTTTAGATATGGCATGTAAACAATACATAATAAAATAATTTACACTATTATGTTATTGTAAAATATGAGAAAATATTTGTATTATGTCTATTAAATCTTTAAATGACAGTGATCACAGGGAAAAGGTCATTTTTGAGAAGAGTATTCAGAAGACGGTTCCTTCCTGAGCTCTTAAAAACCCCTATGAGTCAAATAATTTTACTCCTTCTCAAAGGTCCGTGAGTGCACACATGTGCACACGTAGCTCTGGGCCCTGCTGGCCCCTTAGCAGGGGGCCGACTGCTCCGAGCACAGAAGCCCTCATGGCTTCCCAGTTTAGGTTATAGTTTTTGTCCAGGGATGTGGTTGATCTTAGTGAGGCTACATTCCTTATTTGGGGTGAAAATAATTTTTGCGGTTAACTTAGGTTTAAAAAGGGTCTAGTTTTAGCTCTTGTTAATTGTTTTTTAATTCACTCACCTGATAATGTGATAACTTCATATTCAGAAACAATGACTGACAGTCACCAGAGGGGAGAGGGGAGGGAAGATCAGGGGAAAAGGGGAAGGGTTTACAGGAACAGGTATAAAGGACACATGGATAAAAACTAGGGGGGTAGAAATGGGAGGAAGGTGGAGAGGGTTGGGGTGGTGGGCTGGGATGGGAGTAAAAGACAGAAAACTGTACAAGAACAACAATTAAAATAAAATAAATAATAAAAAAAGAAAATTCCTACCAATTTGGGGAAAAAAAAAAGAAACAATGATCATGCCAGTGGAAGCCGTTGAAATCGTTAATGAAAATGACAGGTTGGTATTGTCAGAAAACTGGAAGATAACCCCTCCGTTCACTGTCTATGCTCTCAAAACCGCTGTTATCACTGTGACAGAGAGCAGTCCTCAGGCACCATTTACCATTCTCTTGAGCTGTCAGAAGAGAAGGTGAGATCTTCAAATATTTTGAAAATAAATTAAAGCTGTAGTGAAGGATGTGAATCTGACTCTGCAGAAGTGTCACTTAGCAACACTTGAAGCTCTATTTTTGTTCTTAAACCACTTAAATATATAGTGTCTCTGTTGCATGCATGGTTGAGCTATGATGATAGTTTAATCAAAATAATTTTTATTATTTTTACATACTTTTAAATTACACTTTACATTCAATATTATTTTGTATTAGTTTCAGGTATACAGCATGGTGGCTAGGCAGTCACATACTTCACAAAGTGATTCCCGCAATATGTGTGCCATGAGAGATGAAAAAGGTTGAAAATCACTGGTCTAACTTAATGAGATAAATATTTTAACTTACTTCTTCCCATACACTTGTTTCTATATACTCAGTTTCAATTATAATGCATGTATGAATTGCAGCTTTTTTATTATTTTTTTTAAAATTATTTATTTATTTTAATTGTTCTTGTACATTTTTCTGTCTTTTGCTCCCATTCCAGCCCACCACCCCAGCCCTCCCCACCCCCCTCCCATTTCCACCCCTGCTAGTTTTGTCCATGTGACCTTCATACTTGTTGCTCCAAACTCCTCCCCTTTACCCCTGAAATTCCCTCCCCTCTCCCCTCTGGTGACTATCAACCCCTTCTCAATTTCAGTGTCTTTGGTTATATTGTGCTTGTTTGTTTGTTCTATTGATTAGGCTCCTGTTAAAGGTGAGATCATATGATATTTGTCCTTCACTGCCTGGCTTACCTCACTTAGCATAATGCTCTCCAGCTCCATCCATGCTGTCTCAAAGGGTAGGAGTTCCTTCTTTCTTTCTGCTGCATAGAATTCCATTGTGTAAATGTACCAAAGTTTCTTGATCCATTCATTTACTGATGGGCACCTGGGTTGCTTCCAACACTTGGCTATTGTAAATTGTGCTGCTATGAACATTGGGATGGATAGATTCTTTTGGGTTGGTGTTTCAGGGTTCTTAGGATATAATCCTAGCAGTGGAATTGCTGGCTCAAAAGGTAGATCCATTTTTAGTTTTCTTAGAAAATTCCATACTGCTTTCCATAGTGCAATCCCACCAACAGTGCACTAGGGTCCCCTTTTCTCCACAACCTCTCCAACACTTGTTGTTTGTTGCTTTATTTATGATGACCATTCTGACAGGTGTGAAGTGGTATCTCATTGTGGTTTTAATTTGCATCTCTCTGATAGCAAGGGATATTGAGCATCTTTTCATATGTTTCTGGATCTTCTGTATGTCCTCCTTGGAGAAGTGTCTGTTCAAGTCCTTTGCCCATTTTTTAATTGGATTGCTTGTCTTCTTAGAGTGGAGTCGTGTAAGTTCTTTGTATATTTTGGAGATTAAACCCTTGTCTGAGGTATCATTGGCGAATATATTTTCCCATACAGTTGGTT